>JABCKG010007801.1:4924-17521 GCA_018851835.1 Hypsizygus ulmarius | reverse complement strand
CAGAGATTCTCGATGATATTTACGAACATTCAAGTTCGACGGCAAATTTATTCATCAATGTTGGATAAGGAACACGTTTGTACTTACCTGCCATGATGATGTCTGTTTCGGCTCGAGATGTGGCTGTGACCCTGACCATTCTTCACTCGCTCATTTTTCTTATTTAACCTTCAACCCCTCGGGGTCGTCGACGTCCAGGTATTCACTTCCCTGGCTTCGACCGGACACGTCTGCAGACACGGTGTCTAAGAGGTCTGGCACGTCCACTAGACAGTCGACGCACGCGTTCTTCTACCCTCTCCTGATGCCTACATCTAATTCCTTCAACCAAGCCCTGTCCACGCCTTTCGTCCTCTCACCTCCCAGCAGTCCTCCACCTATCCCACCACACCCGTACCAGAAGGCTGGATCTTACGACTATCACTCAGCGCCGTCGGCGGCGACATCGCATGGGCAACTTCACCATGATCGCCATCCGAGCGAGATCCCATCCGCTTTTTCTATCGAGAGCGAGGCAGAGAAGCTATTCCACGTACAAAACACATATGTCATTCACCACTATCACCACCGTCCACTTCGGAGCTCACTTCCACCGCCACCTCATCTGCTACGACTGCAAGCACCTACAAGCTTAACACCGCTGAACACTCTTTTGAGATTTCGATTTCTCTTTGTCGTCGTCGCGTTCCTTCCAGTACCGCCTCTCCTTTCCGTCTTATATATTATAATAGGACATTCCATCTTCAGACGTGCATCCTCCTCCATTCAGTGGTCGGCCCCCCTCCTATCCTCCGCTAATGCAGGTGCAACAGGCGGGGCCATTCTCACTTTACCCCTCGCTCTCCTTCTCTTCATCCTCCTCTCACCTCCTTCCCCTGCTGCCTCCGATCCTGCCCACGAAGCGCCCGAAGACTTCTTTGATGACGACGATGAGTCCCATGTCGACATTGCTCACCGCATGCGGTCCTACGCCACCACCATCATCTGTGTAAGTTTGGCACTCGGGGTGGGCGGTGCTGCTGGCCCGTTGGGCGTTACCTGTCTGGAGAGCGGGGAGCACAGTACTCCTACTGGTGCGGATGGAAAAACAGCAATGCTGACGCCGGGGAGGGCTGCGGAGGCTGGCGTCGTCGGGGGCGTCGTGATGTGGGCTGCTTTTCTTACTTTTGCTTTTCTTGGAGGTGTTGGATGGCTGGTGTGGCGTCGGTGGGCGGCAGTGAAGCCGCATGAGGGGTAGATGCAATTACACACGTTACGATTAATGCTACTCGTGCGTTCTGACTTCCGGTCCTGACGCAGTCTTCTAACTTCATTTTTTATTCAGGCATGTATTATCCTACTTTTCTGTGGCGTGTACACCGCACATGTATATTTTTGCTTCCTTGTCCTGCTTCTGATGTCATTATTCTACATGTGCTAGGAGCTCGATAAATGACCGTGTACGATATTTATACCCGATGTTCTTGTCTACCTGTCTATGTCTACTCTTCTTGTTAAAAAGTCGCGGCGACTCCTGGGCTCTCCTAGCTACCAGCTCTTACTGACATGTCATTTCCATGTACTATCTATATGAGCACCATTATCCTCATCATATGTATGTTTGTAATGCCCTTGCAGATTATTATCGAGAGGCTGTCACCATTCTTCAATCATCTGGTGTTCGTGCTATGGATATACTTCTATTCATATGTACGATCTCTCGATCTGAGATCGGATTAATTAGATCAGGGTCATTCATTCTATGCGTTTGACAGTTTCTGCCTCATTGAGTCCCAGCTCCCTGCTTCGAAATCTCACATCGGAGACGCTTTCGGAGCGGCGGGGAATGGGAGACATGACCCGCTGACGTGGATAATTATCTGCATTGAAATATTTGGGACTCATAGCCATGGTCATAGTTAGTATTACCACCGCGCCGCGCGGTCCTGGTGGTACTAACAGGTGGGATCCATGCTACATACACTTGATGAGTGTAGTTATTATATAGCAAATGGTATACCGTCACAAGCACACAAGAGTAAATTCAGTAAACTGCGACTACTTACCCATCTATCTATGTATCTAAATTATTTGTCTATGCGACCTCTAGATGGTGGAGTTAGTACGAGCAACCCAAAATATCAAAAAGCGAATGTAGTATGTCATAGCCTACATGATTAAACCCGTACATATACAAACCCAGACCCAAATCCACGCCCACACACTCATCCCCTTCCACCGAGATGTTCCCGCTCCATTCGCACCCTTGGACCCATCAGCGACCCAATCCCTCCATGCCGCTTGCATCTCCACCACGAAAGCCTGTCCCTCGGGACTCTCGGAGCCTTGAACACCATAAGAATGTGGGTTGACTACAGGCGTCAGCCACCCCTCGTTGCTTAGATGCAGAAGCTCAGCTGAAGAGGTGTTCGAATTATTGTTATTGGCTCCTGTGGATGTGGCGCTGGGCGAGGACAAAGCCTTGCGCGAACGTTCAGCCATAGGGAGATGGGAATGCTGGCCCCATAGGAGAGACAGGCGGTATACCGTACTTGCCAGGAGGGCGGTTGAGGACGCGTCGAGAAAGTTGCCCGGCGCGTCCACCGGTCGTGAGGCATAATTTGCAAAAAGGCTGGTGTCAGAGTCCTATGCCTAGTGAGATTAAATTCAAGACTGAGGAAGGAAACTTACGAGATGTGGATACATCCCAGCGTGGATTTCTTTAATCCAAGCCGCTAAGTCCTTTTGCTCATTCTTCATCGTGTTAGCGTACTGCGAATTTTGTATCGTTCCGAGAACACGGAGCATTCCTGCCGCTGCCCAACCATTGCCTAATTGCGGATGAAGTATGTGTTGGATTCATCCATAACGAACAGGTGCTTGGAACACCCACCAGTTGACCAATGCCCATCGTCGTTTCCATTTTCTCCGAGCAACACATGTTTCCAAAGGCTGTTAGCTTTGGTGTCACGGAGGTAGGAACGGTAGAGCTTAATTTGATCGTGTGCTTCAACAAGGAGGGTTCGGTTTTGCGTCATCACTCCGTAGTACGCTAAAAATGGGGGAACCATGTACACGAAATCACTCCTGGGACAAGGAAATGAATGGGTCAGAAGATATTCATACACGGAGACACACGCACGCAAGGGTGCAAAGCTCGGAGGGAAAGCCCAAATGAGACCTAGAATTGGGCTACAGAGCTAAGGGGGAAAATGATGTGTAAAACTCACCAAAGCTGTAACTGGCTGACGCGATGTGAAATGGCGCCGTCACTCGTCCTCGGTACTTGGTACAATAAAAAGTCGAGCTGATCTTTCGCTGCCCCGGCGTAGTCCTCCCCAGTCTGCCCAGTCCAATTCGCTAATAGAACAGCAACGCCGATAGACGCAGGGTCGGCAGCACTTCCATCTCGCATCAGCGGTTGTGGCCCGTTAATATTTCCATTCGAGGCTGCACGACCAGCGACAATTGTTTGAGCAATGTCAAGAACAGGCTGGAGAGCCGTGGAAAGTTCAGATGGCACGGAGGAGGGAGGTGGCAGAGGTGTAGATGGGGAAAGTACAGAGTAGCCTGTTACATTGAGCGATAGTATGGCTTGTGCTCGTGTGCCGAGCTCCCAGCTTCGACGAAGATCAACACGGGCGCACGAAATACAAAGGACACTTACCTTGTTTTGGCACTCTCAGCGAGACGAGCGCTGACTTCAGACAATTGAGCGTTAGTAAGATTCTGGCCAGCCACTCTCAGAAGGACTTCGATTGCGAAGAGCACGTAGGCGACGGTACTAGAACGGCGTATTTTCGGCATTTTATTTGAGGATACCAAGTGGTGTGGGGAAAGAGTGGTTTTTATTAGTTGTCGAACAGTAGGATAAGAAAGAAACGTTGATGGGTGGAACATGATTTGAAGCATGACGTTTCTATAAATAAATTCCGGGCCGACCGAGGAAGTAGCCCGCCCAAGTAGATCATGATGCTGCGGAAACGATCCAAGTACTTTTTGAACTGCGGAATCGCATGATCCTGGTCTATACATACCTTGTCTACTTATATCACAGTTGAGAAAAGGCAACGGGAATTAGAATGGCCACTCCGATCAAACGCTCCTTGACTTCGGAATTTCAGAGCTGTTTAATGGCTAGTATTCGAGCACCAACTTCAAGCATTGGCATTCATGGACACAGAGAGTCAAATGATGTTTGGCGGTGTGGCGAGTCTTGTAGATTTTGCGAGAACCAAGCATCGCCAAGTACAGATAATTGTCGCGTCGTAAGTAGAACTTCTTTAGCGACTGGAAAAGACGGAACCTGGACGGAAGAAATAAATACTGTAACTGTCGTCCGCTATTTACATGAAGGCACATATTGAAAGGGCTTCCGCGTATTTACTGCCACAAGCACTTTAATCTCGCTGAGCTACACATTCAGTGAATGAGACTTCCAAAACATGAAGTTGTTCTTCATAATAATCATCAGAAATATAGTGTACGTATGACATTCGCCACGATCTGCCAGACTCGCACTCCAATGATCGATCTAAACGCGAGTCCTCGATCCACAAAATGTCTTTCTCCAACCCCAAGTAGGAAAAGCCATTGGATTGGACAGCCATTTCGAAAAGACCAAGGCATGCGAGGGGTTTTCCCTCACCTTCGCATCGCGCACTCTTGCTGTCCACGCTTTGAACTTCTCAGCATCCTCCAACGCCCCATAACACATGGCGATGGCATCTACATGCTTCTGGCAATCCAGAACCTGGAGGTCTTCCCGTTCAATCAATGCCAGTGCTTCAAGATGAAGCTTTATCAGCGTATCATCGGGCATCGTAGGATCAAGACACCACTCCTCGAATACTGGTAAAGTATCCCAAAACCCATCAAGAGCGGCGCGAGCGCTATCACTACATAAGATGGCTTCCGCGGAAGGTAGGGAGCAGCAATGACATTGGCAGGTGAAGCCGTACAGGGCGCGTAGGGTCTTTTGGCGGTCGTGAAGTGGACGCGTGCTCGGGGCGTACTGGATAGTGATTTCCTCCCCATGACGGATTGGACGAACAGCAGAAAGGTAAAGAGATAACGTAGTTGTGTCCCACTCCCATTGGGCATTTGGGCCACAGCTATGTGAGGACATCAGTAATCGGCATCTCTGATGAAATAGGGGCGGCGGCTGACCTGTGGTTACATCTGCTTATATTGGGAAATATGGCACGGTGCGTCGACAGCTCCGGGTTGGAAATATCGGGCACTTCTAACTGGATTCCGATGGCATTCTTACGGACAATGTCTTCTAGGGACGGCGGGCTTTCCGAGGACTTGGAGTGCGCAAGACTCAATAGCTCATGGCGTCCATCGAGGGTGAGCCTGTTAAATATGCTCGTGTAAACTTCAACGAGTGGCATAGTGAGCCCGACCAGATATGGGATTATGAGGATTGGGTGTTCGACAAGAATTAGACTGCCAGCAGGGATATCTCGTAATGCGAACATGCCAAGGCCCTTCTTTCTCGCATCGTCAATTTCGAATGTGTACAGAGGGCATGGACACGGTGGTTTAAATGTCTTTGGAAGAAGACTTGCAACACCGTCGTCTAGGAATGCCACAGCTTTGGACTCGCCCAGATGAAAATCGTGCAGAGCATACGAGCGAGTTCGAACGTGCGCCCCGAAGTCAAAGTCCGGAGAGCCTAGAACTGTGTTGGACCTAACTTGAGCATTGATTTCGGCGCAAACATCATCGAATGGTGGGGGGGACCTGGAGGATGAAGATCTGCCTTTGGCAGACGGGTACTTGGGCTGGGTCGGGCTGCTCAAAGAAGGCATGATGGTATTTGTGGCATCTTCGAAAGAGTCAGGCGAGCTTTAAATATGTCGAAGGTCATACCATGAGATGCGCTGCCTGGCCACACACCATGGCCATAGCATCCAAAGAAAGACAAAGCGGGACACCAGCACTGTGAGAATCACACACGAGTCTTTCTTGCAATGAGATCCACATAACACCTCGCCTTGACGCTTTGGCCATCTGAAGTAATATCCGGTGCGGTTTGGGTCAGCCATCACCTTGAAGCGCGACGTCGGAAGAGACCATACGCTAGGAGAATGGAGTTGGAAAAAGGATACACAAGGGTTTTCACGCTATTATAAAAGGTTGTCCATTCGAGATCAGACACTGCACCGGTACCACCGAACGAAGAAATGAAAAAGTTGAAGGGTGATCATGACAATGTGGGCCATTGCAAAATTACATTGTACACGCGTCACGATCACGTTGCCTAGATATTATCAGATAAGATCTCCACGACGATCGTCGAGTTCTAAGTAAGTGTATAAGAAATATGTACGTTGAAACAAAGTAGGATACATGGTATAGTATGACAGTATTCTTCACCAAGTATTGTGTGGTTTTACTCACAGGTTTTCATGCAAAATCTGTGTCCAGGTCTTGGTTGATTTGGGTTGATCAGATCCTGCTCCTTCGTGATTTGGGTTGGGCTTGGGTTCGATCGTTGATCTTGGTTGTGATTACAGTAGTTGTTTGCCGGTGATAATTTCCCACAAGATAAGATTAAGAGATAAGATAAAAGCAACATTGGGGAATTTTCTAAGTCTGCCACCTGTAAGACACACAATTTGACCTAAAATAGACTTCTTTATTAATTTCAAGGTAGGGCCAAGGTAGGGCATCTAATACGGGGCTTTTCCCTCAGAATTCTAATGTGTTTTGTTGGGAAAAAGCAGGTACTAGTAAATTCTGTTCTATACAGGTGAAACCCCAGTCAAGTCTGTGCAAGAGTGCAGCAAATATTTACAGGGCATCCAATATGTATATAAAGTATGTGCAGGACTCAAAGTGACTGAAAACCATGCTGTGGAGGACGGTGACAATGGGACGCGCTCCGGACGCGACGCGAGATTTGTGGCACGTGATCGGAATTTGGAACGGACTTTGCCGGGAAGGGATCTCGGTTGCCAGAAACAGTCGATCGCGACCAGAACCACAAATCACGACCTGCGATGCTTGAGCACAACCTCGCTTACAACAAATCCACGCAGTGTTTTTGATCAAAATCTTCCCCCCCCCCGATTATGTGATGAAAAATAAATTTACAGTATATCCCGAGAGGGCAGCCTAACGATTAGTTGTCGTCAACCATACAATGTTGAAAAAGGAACGGGCTCACCCCCTGGAAAGTATCTTTATTCGTGTAATGCCTTAAGCCACTGAAGTATTCCACTGTAGACTTTCGAACGTGTTCTAGCATTATGAAGATTTACACTTTGTGACAGCTATTTACACTGTAACAGACTCCTCATGATGGGTTTATTGATTCCGCTGGCATACTAGCTCTTGCCGTCCATCCAGATGGTACGCGTGGGGCTGCGTGGGGACGAATTCATAATCATCCGTTCAGTCTTTGCCCACCCCGATCAGGCATTATGTATCCATGTCTCCCCTATCTCCAATCCCGTCTCGTCAGCTCGGGAGAATCTCGCAGTGGCCCATTACGGCGGCAATGAGCATAGGTTCTTTGTTTGTTTTTCGGCGCCTTCAGATCCAGAACGATCGCAACTCAATCAGTAAAATAATGCACACCTCAGGCTATTACATTCTCAAGAGGTCATGCCTGACATAGCCCGTTGTCAATATTCGAGTAATCTTTACCTTCGCAAGGAAATGAATAACTCACGTGTGCTACACTTTAGCTAGTGTCCTGCGAGCATGAGTCATTCATGAATTGAGTGTGCATGATGGACAGGCCCCTCAAGCCTAAAACTCACAGAATTGTTCACTTCCGAGAAACACGCAGCAAAAATCGCGATAACGAGGAATGCATATTCCGTATGAAAGAGGGGTCGAGCTCGGAGATTTTCCAATCAGCGGTCATGATGCCGCTTCATTAATCAACTGAGCTTGACTCGGAAACTAATAGCGATTCCATGACTTTATGAATGCTCCTAAATCTAAACTGCTTCGTGGATGGCGCGTGGGAGGGGATCAAGGAAACCCTCTAATCTCTTCGACATTGCGCTGGACATGGGTGGATCACACCGTCATTCCATCGTTAGTACCAACACCAACAGCATTGTCATCAGATATGGTATTTAAGTACTTCTCAACAGATAATAGGAAATAATACTCCACCGGAGTTCATCTTTCACGACTTCAGAAACCCTCCATGGGAGAGAGCATTTGTTTCGTACTAGTGACATGAACTGCTTCTAGGCTTCAACACGGACTTCTCCTGCAGAATATCCCTTCGCGTATCATGAAGATCGACGGTTCAACCGAGGTGACCACGGAAGATAAAACGGAATACGGCTTGGAACACCTTTGAGCAAGTCCGCGGCCAACGAGGGCCAACAGCCGGCGATAAAATCAAAACAAGCAGAGAAACTTTCGGCCTTTCAGATCTCCAAAACAATATATCCTGATAGGAGCGCACGGTAAGCCAATGCCCGATCGAGATAGGAGGAAGGAAGGCAGGGTGGCCGACAAACCTGTATCTAAATTCTGCTTAGCAACTGTCTGCTCTGCTCGTTTCCAAACCTCCGTCTCTCGAACGGAATGTGCTTCGCGGTCCAAGAATGGTTTCGAGTCTCGCATGAATACAAGCCGCGGATCTCGAGTTGTCATTGTGTTCGAGATGGTGGTTGCGGTTGATGTCGGCGATGGGTCGAAAACGAGCAGTAGAATGCACACTCGGAGACCAATGCAACGCGCTAGATGTTCTGAACCGCATGGGAGATGACAAAAGCCTTCTTCTCGTCAAAACACTTTGGTCCGACGCGTAGCTCGAAGGAGAGGTGGGTGAGGCAAGGAAGAAGATCGAAGCCCCACCACGTCGACCAGTCTTCCCATCCATTTATGATTGAAAGGTGCGTCATCCTTTCGAAGAAAGGCGCATTAAATCTTGGGTATGGCGTGCATAGGATGCCGTAGAGTAGCACAGACAGTCTTTTGGGACGGAGTGGGCCGAGCACGTCTGTGATTTCATGAAGAGATTGGCAGACAGTAGAAGGCCAGGTGCTAGGTATCACCCAGAATGTCAAAGCCGTCACACCTTGGCAGGCGGTGATTATTCGTGCTGTGCGACTATCGTAAATGTCGTAGGAAATGCAGAGAGATTTGACATGTGTTGCGAAGAAGGATCGGGACTTCGTTCGCGAAGTTTCGATAGTCCGGAGGAACGCACGACATGTAGTCTCGCGATGAAGGTTGACTACGGAATATAGGATGCGCTCAATCCTTCAAGGCTTTAAGTTGTCTACATAGGTGAAAGCATAACCACTGTCACTCACCAATGTTGGGCGAGGCGAGAGACGACGACAAGCCTTAATGCAGTCTTCCTGTCTTCAACGGCAGCCTCTTCGAAAATCATTCGCAAGACATCGTGAGGTAGTATTGGTCTCAGAAGAAACATGTTTGTTGGAGTTGAGCAGATGGCTGTTGGCTTTAAGAATCGATGGAAGAGTTGTTTTGGCGCCTCCGAGGAGGTTGCACAATTGGGGTTAGGCTGACGACATGAACCTCGTCTTCCTCGTTCCGAAAATAACAATCTGACATCAGCAATGCAATCGGAGATTTCACCGCGTTGAGGAGTGAATCCAAGAGTGGTCGGGAAGGAGAGTCGCGGCAAGGGTCCATCCAAGGACCTTGATAGGATCGAGTCAGGACTTGTTCCTCAAACGGGATAGGAAGAAAGGCTGTTCTCTTCATCAACTCGTTGTCTTACGCGACCTCCATGAAACGATTGTAAAACCGACCGTTTGAGCGCATGTACAAGTGAGCTCAACGGCATTCCGCAGGTTACTATACCCGACTGGGAAGCGTCAATGAGCCTCATGTGCCGCATGCCAACCCCCCGAGCATGTTCTTCCCCTGTGCCACGTCGCATGTCCTATTGCCTTGGCTTCTTGCTGAGCCCTCGCCATATTGCGGGCCTGACCAGTAAATGATAGCCAGTCATCTCGTATGATGCTGGTCAAGCTTGGATAACGCGGAGACCTCGGAAATGTTCAAGTCAGACTCTTCGCAATCGCGCGCTAAAAAAATACCAATTCGCTTTCTTCATCTACCGGTAAATAATGACAGAATCTTTTGTTTTGAAAGCATTCCATAGACCTACACATACTGGACTAGCGGATCTGCCTGAACATTAAATAGTGCGCGCGACGCGTAGGCATGTCTGTGCCTCGGAGGAAGACGTCGTAGATTCGATTTCTGATGTTGGGGGATCTAGAGAACTATGGTCCATATTGCAGGAAGCACCGAAGCACGAGGCATATGAGATCATGATCAGATACCAATTTGCTCGTTCGAGACGAGAAAGAGACGTGGAAGCACAGCAGTCACATATCTGATATATGATCAATGATTATCTGTACTCGTATACATCATGTTCTATATGCGATGACCCCGTTAATTTATTGCAGGCATCCACGATGTTTAAAACGTTCACGTTGAATATTTATACTCGAAGAAAGAATGTAAACCGTCGATTATACGCCCGTTGCACCGACTAAACCAATTGCCCTTCACGCATCTTCTCACCGACGTGATGCATAGAAGACGTAAAGCAGAGGTCGTAATCACAATTCATATGGAAAGCATCAGCTGGATCCAGCGCCGCTGCTTTCTGCTCCGCCAGATTGCATTCGCTATCTAGCAGAAGATCTACAACATCGACTTTGATCTGAAGGTCAACAGCGATACTGCTCTCGGTCAGAAGCCTTCGAGCTCTTGGTGCACGTCACTGGAAGGAGAAACCCGAGAACCTCAAGTGAACGTCTCTAGGTGCAGCGGCGTGTTGAAGGCCCTGAAACAATATATGGCAAATGAATATCAGATATCGGGGCAGGTAGAATTACCCACTAAGAGTCGCACCAGCGAGATATCAGAGCGATCATTGGGTTATGCTTTCATCACACCGGCCGCCGATAGAAGGAAAGGACTGACTCCAAAGTGTCTTAAAATCGTGACAGGTCAGAGTCACATATCAAAGTCTGCCAACAGAAGCCTTCACGATCCAGGTGGCGTCGGAAAGAACGTGGTCAAGCCACTGAGCTCGGGCACACCCGATGAAATAATCTGAACACAGTGAAAGATCGAGGAGTAAACGCTCAAGGTTTCCGAGATCATTTGGCCACTCGAATTGACACATCGATGAAAGGGAAACGACGTCTACAGATGTGATATCTGTCCAAATTTGGAGAGTAAGAACTGATCAAGAAATTGAGCCAAAGAAGGCACAGCTAGAAGATCCGTCTTCTCAAGAGTAATTAATAATCGTCAAGATCAAGTGGAGAACGTACGTTGAATTCGGAGGTGGACATTGAAGTTGCACAAGTTGGAATTGGAGGTTCGAAAAGGTTGCCAAAAGAGATGCTTCGTCCGCGCCAGTCCTGAGTCATCTTGTTGCTTAATCTTGACGCCCGTGTCGACTGCCTTCAGAATTTGGATGGCAGACATCGAGCAGATGAGTTGAAGTTCAAGTTTTGCATTGGCTAACGTTGGGCTAACGCCGGTAAACCCAAAGTAGCGGCAACTTTCGAGCCTTTTGGCAAGCAGAGGCAAGCAAGCCAGAATATACCAAAATAGTTTACGTCGCTTACAAACCTCCATCAACGGCCGCCTTAAGGCAACCGTACATATCACGAGAAGACGTGAACTTGTCCAAGATACAACACCTTGCAGCCCCTTGCTCTCATTCGTACCTAGTTATTCTCTTAACCATTAACATGTGAGTACTTGAGCAAGCACCTGTTATATAATCTCCTCATATAACTACATGGACAATACGATGCCTATCATCCCTTGCAATTGGTAAGCACGGAGAGATATCCCAAGTCCAACTCAAATGTGGAGCAGTGCGTCATACTCCTCGTCATTTTCTACGTCAACATGACGATTGATTCTTGAAGTTCCAGAGGAACGACATTTGGCAGTATGTTTTTCTTGCTTAATAAGAGTTGAGGCGTTTTGTCGAAGACTTGCCCCACTAAAGCCGGCGGAACGAAACCGTCTGCTCCTCTGCTCCCATATTTTCTTCGGACAAGATCTCGGCTCTTGCAATGACGACCTATAGCCAGATGGGAACCCTTCTCTACGACGGGTTTTTGACAGACCCATTTTCGCTGGATGCACCACTGACTCCACCAGTAAGTTCGCATTCGTCAGAACCTCTTGTTTCGTGGCTGATTGTTCTTAGCACTCACACAGTAGGACTCTCGTTGGAGGTCCCCCCCTTGAATCCTTTCCGAATGTTTTTGACCGTGGAGTTCAACCTTCAGGCTCCAACTTGATATTCTCGTCGTCGGATGCAGTATCGTTCTACATACACACCGATGTTGTATTACAGAAATCACCGAGCGCCTTCCGAACTCTTCTCCAAGGCGTTCCTATGAATGATCCGCGCTTGGTTGTGAATATTCCCGAGCCATCAAGTGTGCTCGACATAATCCTTCATATTCTTTACGCCATACCCTTTGCCGATCAACCACCTTTGTTCGAGACCGTTGTGGCTGCAATAGACCGAATGCCCGACTACGGAATTATTCCTAAAGATCATATCGTCCCACAGAGCCCATCATACGCGTACCTGCTCGCTTTTGCACCTCTTTT
>JABCKG010007799.1:0-17626 GCA_018851835.1 Hypsizygus ulmarius | reverse complement strand
TGTCCGTCCCGTCAATGATGTTGAGGAAAGGGAAAAGAGCATCGAGGTACCGTGCAACTGTAGCCAGATTATTTCCTGATGCAGGATAATCGATGTATAGGTTTTGGAGTCGATGATTGAGGATGTGAGGTGTGTGCGGGAGAGTGGACTCCATCATTTGTATGCAGATGAACAAGCTCTGAAGGTTGGGACAGTGCTCGGCAAAAGCATCCAGAGCGTCAAACGTCGCCAAAGGCGGTTCGTCTGGACCCCAAAAATCCAGACTAAGCACCTCTAACTCCGGCCATGCGCTAGCGAATTTCTCTAGATCGTCATTCAAGAGGGAAATGGTGACGTTTGGTCGAAATAGGAGAAATTTCAGCTTTCCCATCCTGAGCAATGGTTCCAGAATCGAAGGATCTTCGCTGTACTCTGGAGTCAATGAGCCAAAACTACGATCTTGCAACTCGAGGTGCGAAATGCTCTTTGACCAGCAAGATAATGTCAGTAGACGGGCTCTCCATTCATCAGCATAGAACATGTCCTCTTGGTAGTTGCCCATGTATAGGAGTCGTAATGTGGAAAGGGGAGTCTCGATGAGGCAGCCGAGGATGTCTGCGATAAGAGCTGGGTCGGCGGAGAGTGTCAGCGTCCGCAATGCATATGCTTGGTCCGCGACTATTTTATGCAGGGATAATCGCAATGATGTCTTCTGGGGGATAAGCAAACTGAGACTGGACATGTCTTCTATGTCAAAGATGGCCTTCAAATCCCTGCCTTCAAGGTTGTCCGCATTAGCAACGTGCATGTGTCGCAGATGCTTGATTTTCGTGACGTATGTCCAAGCAACGCGCGATTTCAAGCCTGCTTCTCGACAGGTGAATGTGGCCAGTGCCGGCACTTTTCTGCTCAGCGTCTGGATGAAAAACGGCGATATTCGTCCAGAGGGAGTATTGACAATTTCGACGTTCCGTAAGTGAGGAGTTAGGAAGAGATAAATTGAGTTAGAAAGCGAATAAGATAGAGTGCGCAGGACGGGTATGAGAGGTCTGTCTTTGAGAAGTTGCGCGACCTGGAAAAACACCATGTCTTCGATATTTTCGTCGTTTGGAATATAAAGGTGTCGAATGCGATGTGCGTAGAATTGCAACCGCTTCCAGTCGGGGACCCGTATCACTCTAACCAACGTCTGAACGTCTATTTTAAGGCATTATTAAGATTGCAAAGAATGATAGGACGCACATATGCGTCGGCGCCACTCGGCAAAATAAACGAAGGGAGTGTCCGTAGCAAAGGTATTAAAGAGCCTTGAACACTCCAAAGAATGTCGAGCGCAACATGAGAAAAGGCTTTGCTGCATCTTGCGGCATTGAAGAGAGCAGCGCGGTCGCCTGCAGCGAAGTAAAACTTCAAATTGCTTCCTACCCCTAATTGACCAGGCCAGAAGTTATGCGAGCGGTAACCATTGTCGAAGTCGAAGTGTGGTTCAAGCACCAGAGGGGCGAAGTTCGACAGTACATGTCGCAATATTTCTGGAATAGCAAGAGCACGAATCATGCAGCACGAGTCGACAGAAAACCACAGCAAAAGTTGCTGCGATTATGTATGATAGGGCTGGTGCCCCAGAAATGTTCATCCCCCGAAAGAAGCAGGAGCAAATAAACCCGAGGTTAGCACCTGCCCGAAACGACTCCCAACTTGCAATTGATAATGATATAACAACCAGATTGGTCGTGTGCAGGTGTTCTGGCCGAAAATAAGACCTTAAATGATGGCAGAGGAGACATCAAGCCTATGTATATGTATGTAAACCTGATGTCTACTGACAGAGAAACAAAAAGGCATCTATATATGACGAGAACTTAGAATGGAGTGGACTTAAGACTAGAGAAAGCACTAAAGTAGAGATGAGAGGGAAAGTGTAAGACATCCATAAAGAGTCGTCGATACTTTGGACGTGGACGAAATGAGCAGGTCCGGGATAAAAAGAGAGGATGGGCGATATATCCAGATGGTCCTGGATATATGAGGAAGTGTAATCGTGGATCTCGTGTGCGTGGGTGCGCGGGCAGTGGGATGGTTGGGTATAGTATGCATGATGTAAGCGAGTAAAAATGTTTGATGAGCGCTGATGCTGGGCAGATAGCTGATGAACAACTGATAAGTAAGAAGACGGTATGTAGCAGGTGACAGGAGGAAAATGTACCAAGATCCAGACTCTTGATACACATGGGATGGAATGATGCTAAAGCAACTGAAGAACATCGCGGTTGGCGCCTTCAGAATGCCAGTAATTGAGACGCACGAGACAACTGTTCCTGCACTTCCTCCACTTTATCTCCACTATGATTCTGCATGGGCCGCAGATACAATCCAATATTGAATCCTTGAACAAATCCACGAACTAGAAGCAACCCATTGCTAGAAAGCAGCAGCTTTCGGCCCCTTGTCGCGCTGAAATCGAATTGGGGAACACAATGATTTCGAACACCTCTTCGGCGGTGACGCAGACAAAATCGGAGATGACGAGAGTTTCGGTATAGGTGGGAGCTGACACTCTCGACTGTGGTCGGGTGATGAAGGGGTGGAACTACACGGAGATGACGACAACGGCGTATGCGCCGGAGTATTGGCACCTGTGCTTCGCGGAGAGGAGGCCCCAGGTGTCGACAAAGCTAACAGGATATCGTCGTCGTCGATATCAATCTCGACGCCGTTCAGCACCATAACATTCCTATGCCTCACAGGAGCTTCTGTGCGTTGGGGGGAAGCGGGGGATTGACGTGATTTACTGCGATTTGGGAAAGCATTCCACGCAGAGGATTCGGGGAGTTGAGAGGATGTGGAGGAGCCGTGCCACCTGTTGTGCTTTGCAAATGAATTCCATGCAGCGGTGTCTGGCCGTTGAAGGGAGACGGAAGATTGGCGCGTTGGACTCCGGTCTGGAAACGATCTCCGCGAAGAGGCCCCGTGCAGCCTAGATGAACGGACGGTGTCAACGCTCATTGATGAGATGGTAGCAAATACGTGGTGTGTGTGACTCCGTTCATCTGGCAGTGTAACTAGATATTCATCGCTCGGTCCAAAGTGAAGTTTGTTGTACTCCCCGCATTGACCTCCAAGAGGCGAGAGTTGGAAAAAAGGAGGCTCGGGCGAAGGCGAGGACGCACGAGAGAGAGGACTGCTGTCCAGAGAAGCATTTGTGAGGGACGGTGTAGGGGGGTCTTGCGACTGGTCTGTATCTGAAGACGGGTCGACATCGGGGGATGGACTACGGGAAGAGGGTGTCGAGGTGTGTGGCGAAGACTCCTCGGAGGTTGGAGCGGTGTCAAGCAAAGGCAGAAAGGCAAACGTGGGCTTGGGCCGTGGGAGTAACGGTTTGGGTGGTAACAGATGGCCGAGATATGGGGGATGCCATGGGTTTGGAGTAGTGGGTTCTATCGGCGGCGGTGGCGCAAGGGGTAGCCATCGAGAATTGAGATACAATTCTGAAGAGGTCGGCGGGGGTGATGTGAAGGGTGAACTCGTCACTGGTGATTCCTGTGAAGGACTGGAGCAGGTTTCAGGCAGCAACGGCAGAAGCCCAATGGGCACAGCAGTCAAGAAATGTGATCCAGGTCGACCCGACACTGGGTCATCTAATTGATTCGCTCGGGGCAGTGAGCGTTGGATCTCTTTCAGCTCCAGTATGTCCCTGCGTTAAAGGTGTCAGTCACACGAGCATCAAAGTTGACAAACAGGACTCACTGATAGGATAGTTTACGAGCAGGCTCCATCGGCGTACGATCCCAATCGTCCGCAAAGTGAACTTCTTCGATAGCCTCTTCACTAAAGGCAACACACTTTCGAATAGAGCACTCCTCTGTACAAGGACCATCTGGAGTAAATTTCAGGCAGCTTTTCATGGCAGGCACACGACCGCAATGGACTCGATGTCGAATAGTAGGTTGTGCGTTGCGATTCCAGGAGGAAAGAGGGCCTAACAAGCCAGAATAAGGGAGGAACAAGTAAGTAGAGAGAGCGAGGCACCGCTTGAACGGTAAACAAGCTGTTGTACATCACCCGACGGGCGTGTACTGGCCCCGATCCGGTCTACTCCGTATTCACCTCCGCCCGGACTTCGGTCAGTACCTGAGATTGGAGCAATCCTGGCTAGATAAAAGCGGACAACTGTATTCTGGCCTTTTCTATGACATTCCTGGGCCGTGATAGCTTTTCGTGTTTTCTGAATTCCAAGAAATTGTGCAACATCGGATGATTCGGGCGGGACGCCGCTCATCCACGTGACAAAGTCCGGTTTATGTAAGCACCGACTTTGAATGGTTTCCGGCGCCGCTTGGGCGGGGGAAGCGCCACTTGAAGCTTGGCCTAGCTTGACTCGTTTGGGACACATAAAATCCCTTTAATGATGCAACACCTGGAACGGGCCTGGTGATTGCTGGACGGTTGCAATAGACCTCATGGTGAGTAAAAAGTCCAAACCTCAACACAGCACTTGACATTCTGAAACTTAAAGGATGGACTGCGAGGCCGCCTCAATCATCAATGATTCTTTGACCTGAGCGCATCTAGTCGCGTATCATTCGCAGCCCCCAAGACATATTACTGCTGGCTTACCACTTCGAACAATTGGCAAATGTAATGGAAACGTTCATATAAAGCCATCCAGTATCGTTAATTGCCACCGCGTTTCGTGCGTAATACTTTCTGCACACTCTGATGTCATTTCTCAACAGTTTCGGTCGAATGAATCCGAATGTTTACCATTCGGTTCTTTACGATGTTGTTCTCGCCTTTCTCGACACCTTAAGAAGTCCCACTACCACGCCTGGCATGCCGCATTTCGTATGAGAAACTGCGGTGGTGGGCATCACGGATGTCTTTCTCCGAATTACGCTTCGATGTTTAACTCTACCGAGCATCGTGATGAAGTATAAGCCTCCGATCAATCCCCGCGATTCCAGACCGGACCTGTGGTAAGCCTGCCAGTTTACACACGCACTCTATTGGAAGTAATTCACACCACTTACGCAGCTAAAAATGTAACAGCCCTCGTTCAGAAAAGCCAGCTCATCGATCTTGTCGCGCGGACTATCTTGGACACGACTCTCCCACAAGTTTGCTATAAACCCCACAATAGGCACAATCCTTTCTACTGTCCTTGTCTGGGGAAACTTCAACAAAGGCTCGGAAAACCTCCTATATCGTCTCTCACACTCCCGTCTAGTTGATGAAGATGCAATTCTCATCGGCCCGAATGAATCCTCGAAACGAATCACTTGGGTTTGCCTCAAGCTGACTGGTCAAATGGATCTCTAGACTTTCTGTATGACTTGATGTCAATGTCGGACGAGGTAGCTGGCGGCCCTCTCGGATGTCTGACTTTCATATATGTGAATCAGTTCATTTGTGTCCCGACGACGACGATACAATGTAGTCCCCCTACATCGGGGTACTTCCCGCAAACCTCCATTGTAGAGTGGTAGCTGAGCCGTGGTACCTACGTGCCTCTATCGGCCGTGATACTGATGAACGCCTAGGAGCATTGCCACCTGTTGAGCTGCCTGACAAATGTCGGGAGAATTCGAAAGGTTCCCATTGTTCGGTGTGTCATTGCGGGCCGCGGCACGACCCCGACCACTTCTTTGATTGAATCCGAGGCACGGGAATGAGAGTTCATGTAGTTTTTCCTGCACTACGCCTGCCTGTGCATATGCTCAAGCATGTGGACGTTAGTCTGGGTCAGTGAATGAGTCGACGTATTTTTCCTTGAGGTTCGTCCATCGTTGCTCCTGCCGCCATTCTCCGCCGTGATTAAACTGTAGCTCACGATTTGTCCCCGTATGCGTGCATCCCTTATGAGGGTCCCATCCTTCTGCCCTGATGTTTTTCCCAATGTTCAAGTATGCGCCTTAATCGAGGATACCAGATGCCTCGTCATGGACACATTTAATGCTCGCAAGCGAATGAGAGATTCATCGTGCGCTGATGCTCCCGTAGCATGGGGATATTTACACTTGATCTCTAGAGGCACACACCTCACGAGAAACTATATGGTCTGGCTTTCGAGGATATTCGTCCTGGGAAACCTACAGTATTACATGGAATCAACACCTGTTGCGACCGTTCTTTTTTGTCGTTGGGAAACGCATGAACAGTTCACGTCGGTCAGTGTAGGACTACCTGATTTTGGTATAGAATATGATTCTCGTGGAACATGCGGGCTGCAAGATGTAAGTCACACAACCGATCTTATCATAAATAATTTTAATGCTTTAGACACATGTGACGAAAGTTCAAAGCACTGAATTTTTTTGGAACAACTTTTGTTGATCCTCTTCCCTCCGGAGCAAAACGAAGCAACTCTATTGGCAGCTTGTACATCAACGCTTCGCCCATCTATCAGTATCCAACTTCCGATGTAACACTCCTATGACACTCCTGCAATGATGCTTATTCCGGCTTACTGTCCTTGAGTGCATGGTACCACTGCCAGCGGAGTGACTGATGGCTTTTCCGAAGTTGATGCTTTTCTACATCCGGCCAATCGCTTTCACTCGCTTACAGCGCGACCACTTGGTTCAACATCACAAGCTCCCTCTAGCTATCGCAGGTACTTATCTCCAGTGTATGGATGAGTACCATGCACCCATTACTGTCTCCAGTACCGAGACGTCAACGTCACGGCTGCTATATCAAGGCAATCTCAGGCTGTCCATCTACCTGAGTGTTCTATCTCATCAACGTGCATAGATGTCTGCCTGACATGTTCGTCAATCCCACGGTAGTGGCCCCAGAGACTCGGAAACTGTTGCGCTCGCAGTTGCTAGTAATCATGTGTGGGTCATCCTTGTCCAGTTCTGGTCTGTTCTGGTGGGGCTGACCTTACTTAGGCTATATCCTGGCTAGCTGGGCGGTTTATACCATGAATGTGCCATCTTCATCCAAAGCATATCCCGTATAAATTATTGAAATTAAATGGTCTCTAGGATTCCTTTACATCTTCGGACTTTTCGGCTCGCTTTATTTCACATGCTTCACAAGAACATCAAACAACTTATAACCTTCATATCAGGCGCTCCATACCACCTGTCCGCGATTCAACAGTTCCCACTCTCACCACGAAGAAATAAGTACTTCCCAGTGTACGTTGTTAGAAGTACATTATCACGCTCCTGCATGAAAGATATGTGCTCGGCTCCCAGTCCGTTATCCCAAGCGTTGACGCTTATCAAATTCATTATGTCCTCTTTCTCTTCGGAGTGCGATCAGTCAGTTAGTTACTCGTGCTTATTTCGCAGTCCCCTCTCTTCGAAGTTCTCAGCGCTGTGAGAATTCTCTTAAAAATCTCACCTGGAGCAGTATCTCCACTCTCTAAAGCGCCCGTTCCAATGGTAACGCGAAATCTTCTGACTACCGTCAGGTCCCTTGGTTCGTTGACGCATGCCATGTTTTAAACGGGTTAATTGAGATGATTTTCTGTTTTGAATGCTTCTACGAGTCCGCGCGTCGGGCCATACCAAACCCAGTGCCTTGGTTTTAACCTCTGTTTTTCCTTCAATTGTAGAATTTCCGCACGTCGGACGTACCGATGTCCTATTCACCGGTCCTGGGCGTCCTGGGTATGGCTGGATACTTGTTGAGATGCTACAGCGTTTCTCGCTTCATGGGGAAATATTATCTTATTAAAACCTTCTTAATTCCACTCTCGTCCTAAGCCCCAGGTTCCCCCATATGTGACAATCACAAGATACATTTTACGCGGCTCGTGTTGAATAAGTTGATTGAGAGAAAAAAGACAACCACCCACCCGGTCAAGGGAACTTATTGTGCATCACCTACACAACTATCGTGAATACTGCGGTGAAGATCAAATCCCACAACTAGCATATCCATACATAGGTATCCATCATCTGTTGCAGCTGTCCACCCAGAGCCACTGTGTCACCCCACAGCACCACCGACACCATCTAGGAATAGCGATCCAGCTACAGCTCACCATTTGCGGCGGGCGTTACTGAAGGGGAGGCGAGCCGGACAGCCACGATACTTACATCGCTGAGCACCCACGCATCACTATTGACACATAAGGAGCGTCATCGAGCCAACATCGAATGTCCTAGAGTACTCGTTCCGGATACAGTACTGAAATCTTGGCCTTGCGTTCTTCGGCGTCGAGAATCGAGGATGACTGATCATTGCACCGTGGGTACTTGCTGCGTACCTATCTGTGTTTATCGCTGTCAATTTTGTGTCGCAGAAGCCCGGCACTATCCCATATAGAGTCCAGAGCAATCTCGTTTTAGTTCCCGGTGTAGCAATAGTATTTGAAATAGTGTCCTGCTGACTTACAGAATTCTGCGTTTAATTATTGGTTCCACGATGATTCCCGAGTGAACTGTAAGGTGAAGCCCACATTGAGGTTGCAGATGCTGTTGGGTATCAAAAGCCCCGAACATCGGCTGGACACCCTTCCCGTGAACCATCCTCGTCGTGGAAAAAATAAGAGCAGTCATTCTGTTTGCGCGTATAGGACCTGTTGGCTGAAGAAATGATGATACCCTTATGACGCGTCGCTTAAAGCTCGGAGGCTTTCCTTAGATTAACCTCGATTCGTCACTATTTGGGACTTGCTTGGCTGAACCTCGTTGTGTCGAGTACTTACTTAACATAACATAACATGTCGTTATAAGCTCCCGCGGCCAGGCACCATTAGGCTAGATAGAAAAATCATCTCATGTCCTTTAAGACGAGAAGGGCAACGGTGATATCGGTGTGGCGCCATAATATTTGACGTGGATACTTACTTAACACATACTCCAGAGCCCCGACGAAATATCCCAGGCGATGACTGTAAGAAAGTCAACCTCAGGAGGAGGGAAGGGGTGCAACAGGGTGTCCAACATGGATCGTCGCTTTTGGTTCAGGAACTGGCCTCGAGGAGTGATCACTGAGAACCCTATATTGGATAATTCGCCGGACAGAGAACTCGAAGCACCTATATTGGGGTTGAGCGTGGGCCCGATGAGTGCCTAAACACGATGATTTCTGGGGTATTTGCCGGTTCATCATGCTGCAGCGTGGCTCGCCCGCCAAGCACCTGGCTTCGCTCTACAAAGGAAAATGAGGGTCAGCTGATCTTGACGTGCATTCTCCTACGGAATTGATCACACGGGCTGTGGGAGTCCTAGTAATTACTTTTGGTATGGCCATGGCGAAAACCCGAAAACCAAGGCAATTGCCCAAAGAAGGCAAGAAAGAAAGCACTGGCCTCGACGAGAAGAAATGAGTCCGTTAAAAGGCATTGAGCATGAAGATGGATACCTCTGGACGTGAGTCCGATCACTGGAGCCATATCGAGATAATCGCAGAAGGCAGGTCTGGTTTAGGCCTGCTGTCATCGATAGCCAGTAAATGATTGCAGTTGAGGTCGCAGTGGTGGTAGAAGGCCCAAGGAAAAAAGCAGCCTACTGAAAGGGAATCCTGGCACTTTGGATGAAGGCGTTAAGACACATGTGGAGATGCAGCATATCACCAGAAGAGCTACCAGTCTAAAATGAGCAGATCACTAAACTCTGAGGCGTATGATGGCCCGCGTTGTCTCCGAGACCCAATGGACCGCTAGCCTGTCTCGCGGGATTGGGCAAGCTTCCTCTAAATAAAGTGAAGAGGCTGGGGTTCAAAATTCAATCTTGAAGCTTGAAGCCTGAAGGATCACGAGTTAAGAACACAAAGATACTGTATAAAGTGAAAAAATAGGACCACTTGACAGACAAATTACATGTGGTTACAACGTTGAGATCCTAAGAGAGCCATGTTGCATACAAAGACTATTAGAAGACGTTCACCTTTCAGACGAGCAAAGTTAAAGAGTAGGAGGAGAACGAGGAGCGCTAGCGACAGGGTTGAAAATGGAAGACCTATTGATGTTACGTAAGCATTGCAAGTGGTTCTTGGGAGAGAGCGCTGTTGCCAACGACATTCACGCCCATCGAGCCCGACGTCCAGCTCAACGACTACTGGCCTCCAAATGCCTATTAAGCATCTCGAAAGTAAGCAGCCACCGCGTTGGTGACGGTGAAGTGGCACTAGGAGCTGCAAGCACAAGTTGTTGATGTTTTACCCTCACAGACTACCTTTTCGAACGAAAACATTTGCAGAACCTCCCGCTTTCTGTTCTGTCCGATTCGCGACTTGGAATCGATGCATCTTACTATCTTCAATTGCTGACGGACAATCCACCCACTCGAGAGCCTCTCCTTGCTGCCACGGGTGGCTTGCCTTTAGCTCTAACACAACGCATCGAGTCTGACTTGCGTACTCTCGAGAAGCTCCGCATAAAACCTGTCTTCGTATTTCCGGGCCTTATCCCCAACAAGCGTTGGAAGCCAAATAACCACATTGAACACAATGACGCATGTCGGGATAGGAGCCAGGCATGGGCCAAGTACGAAGGCGGGCACGAGGAGGCCGCTACCAAGCTATTTGAGGGGCGAAGCAGCTTGGCTCAGTGGGATCTTTGGAGAATGGTTTTGAGGATTTTTAGGCATCGGAATGTCGAATTCATCATTGCACCGTACGTCGCATGGGCTCAGGTATGCGACGTCAGTTATTTGGTGTAAACCTACCACCTGACCTTTCCTAGTTGATCTACTTGCAACGCCATCCAAAGTCCTACATCCATGCGATCTTCGGGCCTACCGATACACTGCTGTATCCGGGCGTTGACAAACTTATCACGTCCCTGGACCTCACCTCCGCCAACCCTTCTTTTACTTACACGTCAAAGCGAGCCTTCTTGCAGGAGCTGGGAGTAACAGATGACCAATTTCTCGATATTGGTATACTTGTCGGCTTCGACCATTCCCAGCCGTTCCCTCCCACCGTGCACGAACAAGCTCTAAAAGCCACCGTTGACATGGTCAGGTATTACAAGTCGGGCCACGCGGCCGTGTCAGCTTTCGCCGATCATCCTGCCGTGAAGACGATACAATACTCGGACCACTATGCACGCACGCGTTCCATGATCAAATACTCGCTGATTCTTTCATCCGAGGGTACGGTCGTACCACTTCCACTTGCTTTGACCTCCCAACCTGCACATGGCCACCCAGCCCATCACCCCCATCACCCCGTAGCTGCCGACATTCCACAAGACCTGCATGAGATTTTCACAAGTCGGCTTCCGGACGAGATCTACTTTTACCTCTCGCGCGGACTGTTAGGCCCGCAGGCGCTCGTCTGGCTCACCACCGGGCAAATCGTGGAGAATCCACCATTGGACAACGGCGAAACTACCGAATATAAACGGTTTGTGAAGGAAGTCATTACCGACGGGCAGACCGGGCCTCGGGCCACCGCGCTTGCTCTCATCAGCAGTGTCTTGCACTCGTTCTGGACAAACCGGAAGGTCCAGGGATACTTTTGGTTCGAGCAGCCTTCGCCGCATGGCCAGAAGGCTATCCAGCACAACTCATCGCAGACAGTGCAGCTGGCCGAAAGAGTCGCGGGCTGGAACGTTCCCTATTCTATCGTAGAAGAAGAACTGAGGAGGCAAAACGTAAGTTAAGACCCATCATCATCGAGGGAAGAAATGTCCATTAATGGCTACACTGGCATTCTTTTTTTCCTTCCCTTTTGGGTCTCCCCTTGGCTATAGTCTTCGACCATCGATTTCGCCCTTTGCTTGGGTGCCACTGCTTCGGAAAAGCATGCTGCACGTACCAAGAACAAGAGCGAAAAGGCGCAGCTTGAGAAAAAGGACGAAGTTGTTGCTAACGTCATCTGGAGATTCCTTGAATTGCGGGGGTGTGTGCTATTCTTTCGTTTTTTTTGACGTTTTTCTCATGTGCCATGTTTCGATATGTCTAGGTTCCTGTTAAATACGCACATTCACTCCCCCTTGGCGCGTGCCATGTACGTCGCGATTAAGCAAGCTCGTGTCAACGATAAGTTCCAGGATCCCCTCTACTTGTTCCTGGAGCTCGTCAGGGCGGGCGTCATGCATGGACACCTTTGGTCTGGTCGAGCGTTCAGTGGCGGCCCCAGTTTTGGAACAGGTCGGTGCTTTTTGTTCCCACGACTTTTAATTATCATTTGATTAACAACTGCGCTGACGCCACCAGATGATGAAAAATCATGTATGCTACTGGTGATGCGGGTTCTTAGCATCGTACCGCTGAATTTCAAGGCATGTTCGGGCCCGTATCTGACCATGAAATTTGTTCTTATCATTGCATTGTATTTTTCAATTATAGCCACAGCCATGGTCGGCACCTCTATCTAGGGAACTCCTGGTGTTCAATTCTTTTGTGCGGTCTCTCACACGTGCTCTTCGGACTCTCTTGGAAGTAGCATCGCTGAATATGTTGCTCCGTAACGACGCCCGCCGTTCACGGGATGATTATTTGGATATTACTTTGTCGCTTCCATTCCAAACAGAGGTGAACACCGGCTTCGGCGTCCTCGCCAAGGTATACCTCGATGCGCTCACACACATCAACAACCGGACGCGCGTGCGCGATCCCAATGCCGAAGGCGTGAAAGAGGCGAAAGCGATGGCCCTCGAAATTTGCGAAGAGACGTTCCCCGGCGTCAAGTATCCGAAACAGGAAGTGGAACGCGGATTTAGATTTTGGGACGTGGTGAGATTTATTTATTTTTGGGTTCTGGCGGTCCCAGACGTCGGACCTTCACATGATTGTTGAGACTGACACGCCTTTGTCCTTCTTCCCCCGTTCTAGGCACTCACGGCGATGAGACAGCTGCACGCGGAGGGCTCCGTTCTGCGGGAACTGATTGATCAGTTTGAAGCAGCCGAGGCGTGGTTGGCACCCATGAGACCATGATTGCACGCTGAGCTTCGACGTTGCCGCGTGAGAGATGTCGCGCACTGAAGGACTTGTTGGTGGTTGCAGATGCTCGACAGCCGGAGTTGCATTGTTGATATGTTTCCGAATCCCATGTTGTTTGTTGTGTTGATATGTAGTTGGTTTGGCGCTAGTTTGATCATGCAAGGCAGTTGGTTGGCTTTTGTGAGAACTACGGCAATCTTATTCTTGGGCATATGGAGAATCACACTAAACAGCCTGAGAAATCGATGGAGCGATGGTTAAAAGCAGTCCATGAGAAAGACGAGGAAATGTTAGGTTTCGGCTGGGCTGCTGGATGTGGAATCCGATAAGCGGATCTCGATTCACGTGCTCCTGAGCTGTTTTAGGCATGGGAAAATCGTTACCGATGGGATCTCGCGTCGGAAAAGTGATGCCTTTCGAGATTTACTACGATCGATCTTTCACCTCTTATGCTGTTCCGTCCACCGACTACAAAATGCGCATGTCATTCGCGTGGCTGAGCCCCCGATTCTTATATAACGAACACTTCAGTTGTCCCGTACCTACCCAATGTTTGACGACACAATGCTCGGCCCACTCCCTGGCTCCTCCACAGACGCCCTCCCCGACGATCCCAAATTATCTTCTGGCCATCTCTACCTTCGCCAGCAGCACACTGTTCAGATCATCCAGCTCGTCGAGGGGCCGCCGCCGCCGCCACGTAAAATTACCTCTGTCATAGCAGACAGCTATGCTTCGTCTTCGGCCTATTCATCGGAGAATTCATCGTCCTCATCGTCGTCACATGAAGACAATGATTCGGCCTGCTCATCATATTGCTCGTCGGACATGCCTCCAGAGCAACCCGACTCTTCGCTGCGCGATGATGAGTCGGATGCATCCATAAGGCCAGGTCTGTCCACGGAGACGTACTCCAGCAAGAACCGCATCCTCGCCTGGCGGGAGAACTTCTCGTCACAGCTGAGTGCCACTTTCTCTGGTACGTCAAACTGCCACCTCTTTTTTTTTACACTTCACAAACTCATTTACACTTTCTATCACAGAACCGTCTTTGCCGACATCACTGAAGCGAAAAATAGGCCTCGAGGACAGCGACGACGACGTGAGTATACCGCTGTCTTTGTCTGACACTATATTGCTTACCCACTGATTGGCAGATTTCACGTTCATCCAAGCGATCGCGCTCGCAGGAGGGCGGGACAAGCGTTGTTTCGTTTGGTATGCATTCATGCCCAGCATGCGATGCATCGTTCATGACACGGCAGAGCCTACGGCAGCACGGCCGTGATGCAAAAGCCAACGAAGCATGTTGCGTCGCCGTGGAGTATGCATTCGAGTAACCCACCCCTGCCCGAAGTGAGCCAAGCATTCTTTCTCGCCACCTTCGTTTCTCGCACGACACCCGATATTTTCATTCTTCTTTGTTACACTCGTCACCTCACACATTGCATGCCTTCTCATGGCCCACGACCCGCATACCCTTCATTTGTATGGGGCGCGGAGATAAACGATAATTACCTCAGTGGTTCTCTTCTCGCACGGAATTTATTTGTATAGATCAACCTGCATATGTATATTATTCCCTCAGTCTATTTCCCCGCATAATATACAATATACAACCCTACACATCTTTTTTAACTTACTTCTTTTACTGCACCTCGTAATACTACACATCGAACAGTTGGAAAGGACGTCGATGGTCCTTCCTGAATATAATTATTCCTTTACGGGAGAGCAGCTCCTGACAGCTCCGCCGTCCTGCATTTCCATTTCGCATTCGAGAAGCTCCGCCGTGAATACACCGCACACCATCGAACGAGAGGAATACATTTACTGTCTTATGTCAATGTCTCCAGTTAATATCACTATACAGAGCACTCAATACAAAAGCTGAAAAATCTGTCTATCTGTCTGTCTACCTCCTGAAAAGCGCTGCAGGCTGTTCAGTCTTTGACAACATGGGAAAAAGACAACGGAGGCGTGCCCGTGTGAGACAATTCTTACTTCATGGGAACTTTCTCAAGCCCACCTCAACCCCACAGCATCCGAAATTGGTTGCATGTTGACAACAAAGCATCGCGGTTCGTGCTGTTCACGAGCCCTGCTTCTGCGGATTCCAGACACCCATTCGAAGAACAAAGACGCTTGAAAATGGACAACGTCATTGCGGATGCATGGCCCGGCATTCTCCTGTCGCATCCCACGTCGAGCACGGAACTGCAGCGGCTTGTGCCTATACTGATAGTTGTACTTGGAGTGGACGATACCATGGTCAGCGCTGCGGTTTTAGTGGGGGCTTACCTTGCGTCTTGGGCATTTATCTCACCGCCATGGATCACGGCACGCTGATTCACATATGCATCCAGGATTCTGTGTAATATGTCAGGTGGCCACCGAGGAAACTTGCGACCATCCCCTTTTCGACGGATGGGGGCACCACTAAAACCCGATTAATTACCCATATCCGTACTTGTACCGACTCCCAAACCAACAACTCTACAACATAGGCATTCACTGCGATGATGCCCCGCAGTTAATCCGTTATTTGAAAAGTGACACCAGGTTTCTGAGATCGTGATCGCAGCACATGAACTTGTTCTTCGTGACCACCCCGGGGAACAACTCACCTGCAATCATGCCGTTCACGTCGAGCACGAATAGATAACAGCGACTTCGGCCAGAACTTCCGAGTATGCTCAAATTTCCCCTTCTCGAGCTCCTGAAGACGCCTATACACGTTTGCATATATATGGTGGGCTTCGTGCTACCCACGGCAATATCGAGTTCGGGACGTCGGGACGAAAAGTATAAGTTTAGCTTGCGACCTCGGTTGACCAAGCGTGCGCGTGGACTTCCTGAGGCAGCTGCAATGACAGAGTTTGACGGCACCCCTTCTTCCTTCGCTCCCAACGGACTTTCGGATATACCGCTAAACTAAACAAACACGCGCAGATCGAGAGCGCCTTGACGAGATAGCGATACATTTTCCTTGGGCGAGTGGGGGTTAGACTATACAAGGTAGAATAATCGGTTGATTGGGCACGACTCTGCAACGTGCGGGAGTGCAGTTAGAGCGAAGCGAATCAATAGTAAGAGATACGAACGGGTGCAATTATAATGGCATAACGAATGCACGTTCTAATGCCATTCCTTGGACATGCTGGTTGGAAGAGCTGAACTTTTGCCACGAAGGGGACTGTACCGTACGGCAACTCAAAATCATCGCCACTTCATTTCTCCGGCCATCACGTTCTCCAGCGACATAGAAAGGGAAGGAATAAAGGAAAGACGCGCCGAATGTGGTTAGGCTAGATGGGTGGGTGGGTGTGGTGGGCGATCTCGACCCTGTACAGGCCCACGCTCAAACAGTATTGGAGCGCAACCGTGCGCTTTACAACCCTGTCCGAAAGAACCGGTGTATCCGCATTGGCTAGCCCAGATGATGGAACGAGCGCCTCCATATCGCGAGCATGTAACATATATCCAAGAAGCCTGGTCGGGTCGAGCTCGTCGAACCACTCCATCGGAGGGTCGACATCTCCGATTTGAAATTTGAACACAGATTTCTTTTGAGCGTGAGAGAGACAGCGTGAGGCAGCTCGCAGCATGTGTTCCCAAAAGGTGGGGAAATTGTCTCAGGCATTAAGATCTCCCTTCCGTCATGATCATACGGAACAAATTCCAAGGGGAGCAAAATTGAAAGAAATGAGAAAGCAAGACCGGATGGCTTGGACATATCTTGGGGGTGGATAGGTGAGTGGAATAAAGGATATAAGTGGCCTGGTGATTGTGGCTGGTGATGCCACCAGCGATGATGAGGCGATGCGCTCAGGTGGTGGCAACCAGGATGGCTCGGCAACTAAGAGTTCGCACGGTTACTTCAGATGGCACTGAGCACTCTTCCAGTCTCTTCCACCCAATGAACGTCAAGTCTTCTGTATTCTTGGCTCAATGATTTTTTTCTCTAAATCATCAGGTACGATATAACTTTACCTGACGGAAGCAGAATCAACAACCATGGATAGTTTGCAATCATCATTGATGTATTGACACATGAGCTCCTCCTATGTGCGTGTGACTGCCAGTTTCCCAACCAACCATCTATCAATGAGTCTACGAATGCATGCTTTCCTTGATATCGATTAATCAACTATGTGGAATGGACATGCGGGGAGACGCGGGGTTGTCCACTTATCTGATCAGATATCGGGGCTTCGGAACGGATGTCTTTAGAGGAGGCCAGGTGCCACTCTCTGCCCAAAGAGCAGCGTGCATCATCTTCCTTTCATGATGCAAAATTGATTCAATTTACTATTCTTTTCTTTCATCACTCCTTGAGCTTCTGTGCACGTCATCAGAGGACCACAATGGATTGATACATAGATATTGCTTTCTTTCTCTCCAACACTGCAGGCAAGGAGCTGTACACGCCAACTGGTTTACTCACATGTACCCATGAGATCTTCCTTTGTTGACACTTCTGGACTCGCAAGAAAGACTTCGAATTGACACTACTGCCGTTTATTTTAGCTATCACTCTCCATCTCTCATTCTTTCTACTGTATGTACACACTAATCACTGCCATGATAACACCCAAGACCACAGGGAGTACCAGCCAAAAGCTCACCTTTTTTCTCCATGTCCTTTCCAGATCTTCATGCCTCCAACAAGCTCCAAAGGTTTCTCCTCAAAGAACAGATTCCTCTTGAGTGGCTGCAGGCACCTAAGACTACTTACCTTTGGTGCTTCTATATGGGCTGTCTCTGTGACAGCGCTTTGAGCTGGTTCACCC
>JABCKG010007797.1:0-17814 GCA_018851835.1 Hypsizygus ulmarius | reverse complement strand
CCTTTGACATCGCAGTTTTTGCTTGTCTTGTCTGCCTTTTCTACTCAGCCTCCCGTGTTGGCGAATTCACAGTCCGCCGGCTCGATTCATTTGACGACTCAATGCACATATCACAGAAGTGTTTACGACGTGATCAGGACCGCAACGGCAAGAAAGTGTCAGTACTTCACCTACCTCGCACCAAATCTGCCCCTCAAGGTGAAGACGTATACTGGAGTGCTCAGACTGGCCTTTCGGATCCCGAGGCAGCACTCGAGCACCACCTTCAGGTGAACCAGCCTCCGGAGAGTGGTCATCTCTTTGCCTATAAGTGGAAAAAAGGTTATCGGCCACTAACCAAGACTGCCTTTATCAAGCGACTTGCAACCCTTGCATGGCAAGCTGATCTTGATCCACTCCAAGGTCATGGAATTCGCATCAGAGCTACACTGGAGTACCTCCTGTGAGGTGTTCCTTTCGAAGTTATGAAAGTCATGGGATGCTGGCAGAGCGACGCATTTACCCTTTACCTTTGCAAACACGCCCTCATCCTCGCGCCATACATCCAGGCCCAGGCGCCACAACTTTACAACAAATTCGTTCGGATTACCATGCCACCGGTTCGATAGATGCCGTTCTAAGGTAAGAAGCCTCTCCTACTGGGTGGGTGCCGAGACTCACTCGACGCATCGCAGTCTCCTTATCAGTGGGTATCGCAGCTCGTCTCGGCCACTAGGGCTTGGGTCAGGTCTCTTCTCTCATGTCGGGAAGTGCTTCACGCTTTCACCCACTTTGCGTACACAACACCATTCTCTAATGAATCTCATCCTACTCTACTCCTAGTCTATGTAATGCTAATACCACTGTCTTTCTCTCTCCCTGCTTCTTCCAGAGTGAACAGACAAAGACATCAATTGACCATGTGCCTTCTAGGTTCCTCTATATGCTTATTGTTTGCATGGATGTGAACTTCTGCTTAAAAAACCAACTCGTGTCCAACTATTCTGTTGATCCTGGCCTCGGCATTGGGATGTCATACATAGTGAACCGGGTGCCTTATGAGTTGTATGTGTTGAGCCATGCCTCTGATGGTGACATATGTGGCATCCTCCAGCATGTACTCTTGAACTGTGCTGACTTGTGGCATGATGTAGATCAGTACGTGCATCAGGTTCCAGGTGCTCGCCAAAGCAAACATGAAGTTCTTCAAGGGGCTGAGGTATACAGGTGTTGGCAGTGTCTCATGTGGGAGATCAGAGATGATTTTACCCAATAGAATGGGTAACCTCCAGAAGGGAGAGAGGTATGTATCAGCAGCCTTAGCAGTTGACTTGAGGCTAATCTGCTTGGGCACCGCTAGATATGCCAACATGGATTACATCTTCGCATCGGCCCTTCATGATGTGGCACTCTCCCTCATCCTCATCAGCGACATCGCCTGCCAGGGGTTTATCAACCTCGGTAAACACATGGGGCACTGGCCTGACTCTCTCCAGATAAATGATACCGTGAAGTTGACACCCGCAATCCCTAAGCTCCACGAATCTGCGCACTCGAAGAAAACGCACGAAGAGCTATCGTTCAACTTTATTCCAGGTGTTGAGTTGACAGATGGGGAATGTCCTGAACGTATATGGGCTGCACATAATGTGCTTGGGAATTCGACAAAGACCCAAGGCCCCGGGTCACGGCACAATGTCCTTGATGACCATTTCAGCTTCTGGAACTGGCAGAAGTACTGCGGCATGGGTAAGCATGTTACATTGATGCTGTTGATGAGGTCCTAAGCAATTCTTTAGGCTCCACCTTAATCCGGTGTTATAGGAACACGATCTCTGACTGGAACATCCAGATAGAGGGCCACAAGGGGTTCTCAAACTCAATTTCGAAGGATTCGCTTGACAAATGGGAGGCGATGTGTACAGCATGGGAGGCAGACTGCTACCCTAAGAAGATGAAGAACCCTTATAGGACTGATGGCATTTGTGAGTTTTCAATTAGCTCTTGCTGGGGTGTACACTGACTTGTCTCCAGGCATGACAGAGGCTCAGGTCCATAAGGAGCTCGCCGACAAGGAGGAGATACGGCTGGCTAGCAGTGGTGTCGCACTCCATGCGATGAGTGCTTCAGCATTCTTGGTGCTGGGGCTCGAACTGGAGGATGCACAGTGAGTGTGCTGTTCCTTTCTATGACGATTCATTTGCTAACTTGACACGAAGGCATCGTCTCTGCAAAACTACAAAAGCCGGTCCCAATGCAGTTACCATCTGGCAGGGCGCCAGCATCACTGAGCAGCAGAATGTACTATGAACCAAGCTCAGGAGCTGGGAGCAGCTACATGCCGTATACATGCCTGGGCTTCTCCAGTATCGGTCTGACCTGGCCAAAGCTTCCAATGGCCCCGATGAGGCTAGTGACAACCCGGAGGACACAGAGCTCTGGCTTCCTTCACATATCTCTGCAGATCGACGGGCTGTGGTCTGCATCAGTGGACTTCCTGAAGCAGAGAAGAAGCTTCAGACAGCACAGTACTACGACGCCCTCAATGGCCTTCGCCATGTACTCTGCATCAAGACTCGCATGATTCAATTCAAGAATGCCAACATCAGGGGTCAGAGAGATGGAACATGGTCCCGGGCAGTAATTGACCATGTTTATGACCATGTCTGGGCTTTCGCAGATAAATATCACATTGCACAAGAGTGCAAAGTCTGCCTCACAGGAGCTGGACAATGGATGGACTCGCTTAGGCTGCTGCTAGACAGTGACATCCATGCATATACTGATCCAAATCATTTACACTGAGGCCCTGGATGACGTGGCACTGTGGAGGATGGTGAGGAAGGGCAGGAGGGATCTGTGCAGGTCATTGAGGATGGGGAGGGTCAAGGCAACAATGGAGATGATGATGTCAATGTCAATTTTGAGGGAATGCTAGTGGAACTGCTCCATGCAGGCAACCTCTGTACGGAGGGTGTCTCGCTGCTTGTGGAGGCACATAGTCACCATGACAGAACAGGGGAGAGTCAACGAATGCTGTTGTGGATCTGGACAATGATTCCTCTAAACGGAACCGATGGCGATGGCGATGACATACTGCATGCAGAATGGGCTAAGAGCCATGCTAGGGCAAAGCGAGCTACAGAGGAGGTGGCACTGCTTCGCGAGGAGATGCATTGAACCCTGACTTTTTTAGCATAGCAGAGCAAGTGGTGGCGAAATTGGTCAGTGTTGAGAGAGGGCATGTTGGGGGAGCTGGCAGAGGGTTTGAAGGCTTATGCATTAGATCAGGCATCTCTCCAAGATTGCCTATCTCTCAGCTTTCAAAACCTATGGTGGGCACCACTGGAGGAGGGAATTCAGGAGCTGACAAGGGAGCTGAATGCTATTGATGGTGACAACCCCAAGGCTGACACTGGTGCAGGTGACAATGATGGTGACAATGATGAAGACAACGAAGATGATGAGGAGGGGAACCCATTGGGAATGCATGGTGAGGAGGAGCAGGAGGAGCAAGGGGAGGGATGGTGATTTGCATTTCCTTTTTTGGAAATGCACCCAGCAGCCAGCATCCCGAATTGCTGCCTATGCTGATGCTAGCAGGGACCCTGTATCTCGCCTGCTGCATTTGCCATAGCTGTAGTGATGCCATCTCTGGAGGTTTCTGAGAGTAGCTTTGTCATGCTGATGTAGAATACTGCTTTAGGAAGACTGTCAGTTGATCTGATTGATGCATAATGCATTTCAGTCAACTGACCTAGAATCATACATAATCCTAGCAGCCATGGCTGAATTTCCAACCACATCTCTGGAGAGTCATCGTCTTGGGTTCCAAATGTGTGCATGATGCAAGTGATGTATTGGTGAGGCAGGACAAAGTCGTAGTCTTTTCGGTTATCACATCAATCGAGAAAGTCGCCAATTGGTTCTTCTAAGTTACTAAAATGACGATGAGAGGGTTTGAGACTGCCTTGTTTGAGGTCCGATATGTAGGCATGCTTGTAGAGGGTGAATGGCATGGGGACCATCTCACCACTGAATAAGCAGGTGTATGTCGCCAAAACAGGAGCCTTGCGAATCTCGAACTCTCGACCTGTATATGAAAACATGTCAGTTGTGCGCAGAAGAGTTCATCGAAGCAAAGTGTGAGCTCTGTTGTTATCGTCGACAGTGGGGTCGAAACTGTTTCTACATGATGAGATGTCCAGGTCATGCAAAGAGGGGGGAGAAGAAGAGAATATCACTAGGTCCTCAATAATGGTAGTAGTCATGAATGAGCCGAAAGAGGTCAGGCTGATGCCATGCGCTTCTTGGAGGTAAGAGACAAAGGAGGAAGCCAGTATTTGTTGAGGCTGAGAAAAGTCGATACCTATAGCAAAAAACGATTTAGCAAAACAAGGGAATTGAGGGTGTACCAGTTCAGCAGAGTTAATGAAGTTGTCTAGAAACAGTTCAGCATCTTCGTCATCTGAGTCTTCAGGGATGCATTGATGCCTTGACAAACCGTCTGGACCTTGGTGAGACTGGGCTGGGACGTGGTTCAGTGAAAAATCAAAGAGAGAGAGATAAAGGATCCAGCGGGTCATTGGGGCATTTGATAAGTCAGGGTTTTTGATCATCTCGAGTAGAAATTTTGCGTCAATGTCGATTTAAAAGAAGACGCCCCACACGCAGTGTCGAAGGTCCTTGAGAGCTCGAAATACACCGTATAATCCGCATTTGGGCTGTGAATACCTTGATTCAGTATTGTTGAAGGTGCACGAGCCAAGCAATGTGGGATGCTTCTCACGGCCAATGATCTGTTGCAGAATCCATCTCGAACCATTTGAACACAAGTCGATCGCTACAATGATAAGTCCATGGTCCGAGGCATGTAGAATGGAATCTAATTGAGAAATCAGCTTGGCAGCATCATAATCTATTTTTACCAGGACCAGGGCCGAGGAGATGAGCTTCTTGAGGCTATTTTGAGCAGCGAGTTCAGCGGGTCCAAAATGAAAGTCGATTGTCGATACCCTAGTCAACAGGGTAAGTGGTTTAGCAATAAGTGAAAAACCTTTGATCCATTTTTGCCCGACACCCGCAGTACCTAAGAAAGCATGCACATCAGTAACTGATAGTAGAGGACCCCAGTTCTTGATCTTTGAAATCAAACCATAAGTCAAATGCCAGCCCTCATGCGATACAATAGATCTGACAATGTGGAGACGAGGAGTGGCAAGGACTAGCTTCTTGCTTGAAGCAGTAATGCCAGCCATAATGAACTACACAAAGAAACAATCAAGGATCATTGCATATTTGTATACGAAGCATCAAATGCCCGGAGTGATCTCTTCATTGTCGTAAGTGGAGGGAGGCCCTTTGATTCCTACGTCGTCGATGAAAATGTTGCCATTCTTGGGGATTTCAGGTTGGAGCATGTGCATCGTGCACTTCTGGAATTCTGGGACAGAATTTGTTGCTCCTTGAGGCAGAACGCAAGATCGTAGAGCTCCGATCAGGCTGGAGAACATTGTTAAGGGTCGAAAAACAGCCTCCAGATGGTGTCTGTCATATCCCAAAAACAAGTCTGCCAGTCCATAGATGACACATCCTACAAATCCTTCTGCAGAGTCGTCAGTTCAGGGAGGAAGTCCAGAATCATGCACTGTTACTCGATTGAGCTCTTGAACATCAGCTACTAAACAAATGCCACCTTTCTTTGCAATGGCAAAAATGTGTAAGCGATATGAAGCTGTAGAAGGCTCGTACTTGTTGGCTTTCATTTGAGTCGTGAGCATCTGGCAGATGGTTTCTTCAATGGACTTGGGGATGCGGATCGGGTTCTGAATCCACGGAGTATGTTCAATAACAGGAATCTCATAATCTGGGTAGAAGTCGTCAGAAAAAGTGCCTCGTTCAGAGTCGGCAAATGCTAGTCCTTGGTCATGGATTTGTAGAACATCTACCAAAAGGTTGATCTCTCTAGGTTGGAGAAAGTTTGTAGGGATGCTGGAAAGAATAACGTCTAGGCATTCACAAGTCAGATGATCAGTTGGAATGAAGTTTTCTAAGAGTGGAGGGTTAAGTGACAAGGGAGGGAGTCATGGAATAGTTACAGGCAAGAATGTTTGGTTTGAAGCATCGGGCATGTAGCTGGGTACTGGGTGAACTTTTTGATCAACAGTCTTGTATTTCATTCTAGTTTGAAGGGCAATCAAATGAGGTTCTTCAAGTAGGGCACATCTTGTCCAGTGAGTTGACAAGGGTTGCGAAGTAGCTGGAGCCACATATGCGAATCGCTGGAGGAATGAGTCATAGGTGGGAGGGGGACAAACATCTAGAATATTAGCAGGCAATGGGTCAGAGTCAAATTTAAAGGAATAGTTGCCCATTAACATATGGAACGAATGCCCGAGAGAAGGTACAGACTCGTCCTGGTGCAGCCCAGGCTCAGGTGATGGGTCCGACTTCAGTTTTCCGGATCATCAGAAATGTCTTCAATGGTGGCCTTGTATTTATTGTCGAGGTTTAAGGTTGTCGCATTCCGAGGTGCATTCAAATTGCAGAGGGTGACTGATACGGTGGCTGGGTGTTCTTCGGAGTCGCCGTGTTGCCAGATCTGCATACATATAACACCTTTTCAATTGTAAGCCAAAGCAGCCTCGTATCACATGAGCCAGGGCTGTCCCAGAATGATGTCTTGTTTTCCGGTACCTACTCCTTCCTGGCTGATGAAGAAATGATGATCAAAGTGATGGCCACCAATCAAAATGGAAATGTCTCTAACACAACCCCCAAGAGCTATGGAGTTGCCATTGATACCTTTTAATGACCACCACATGCCATCCATGTCGATCGGTAGGCCTATACGTGAGGCAAGGTCACTAGAAACCAGGTTGAGTTCAGACCCGGTGTCGACCATAAAGTATATTGTGACACTGCCAAACGTTCTACAGAAACGGCATGTGACCATGGCAAAAAGAGGGAGGGGATAGAGTGAACTCGTATGGTGCTTTTAGCAGTACCCGTGTATCGCTCTATGATGTTCTGCTCTGAGTCGTATGTGGGGTCGAAGTCAACTTGAACACGAGAATGGCAAAGACCGTCACCAAGGCTAACAGTGAGAAAAGATTCGGAAGGAAATTCGTTGTGTTGTTCATCATCCAAGTCGATGGTTTCGGACTCTGGGAGACATTCATCAGGAAACGAGCTCCAAGTGCAGTTTACCTTGCGAGCTTCCAGCTGTTCTTCAAAGTCATTGTCAAACTGTTGAGCCAGGTTGGCCATGACCAGTTTTTCTGTGTATTCTCAATGGGTCTTCGTCAAGTTCACAAATCAATGCTGTAAATCAGGAGAAGAACCAATCAGATCATGGATGGTTACAGTTATGGGAGTAGAAAGAATCTTCTCTTGCAGTGCATCCAAGTCAACCATTTCCTGAATAGATGAAGTGAAATGGTAGGCTGGAGCTTGTTTTCCTGGGGGCTTTGTCCCATCGTGCATGTTGACATCGGGTTTAGGCTTCGAAGGTAGGATGTGTTTGTTGTTCTTGAAAGCATCTTGGGTGTTAACCAGTGGAAGGCGAGATGGGTATACTTGTGCAGGAGGATTCGGATCATGAGGAGGAATTGGTGTTTTAGGCGGCGAGTTTGGGTTCAAAGCAGTTTTCGATCTAGTATTGTGAACAGAAGGATTAGTAGGAGAAGGACGAGAAGGGGGAAGATTCTCAGTGTTTTTCTTTGCAGGGTGCTTGGCTGTAGAAATGGGATCATGTCAGATTTCTTCTTTTCCAGAATGAGTCATGGGAGAAGCAAACAAACGCCAGGCTGGAACAGGGTGGGCAGAGGAGACACCATAGATGTCATTGGACATAACATTTTCACCGTTGAACTGAAGTCCCGTGAAGCTGGCCATGTGGGGAGGAAAATCGTGATTGTTCTCCCAGGCTTTACCTTTTAAATCACTCGAGAAAGCACATTCTTGATGAAGGACTTTGGCGACTCTGCCATCAGAATGATATGCCCGGGGGAGTTCAGTGCCGTTGAATCCAACCAACTTGCCCGTCGGACTAAAGGTTACCATCTGGTCAGCAAGGAGTGTTGTTATCTCGGGAGCAGAAGGAACAGTCTTCTCACTAGAAACCTTGAAAGAAACCTTTTTCTTTCCCTTCTTTGGCTTTTCCAGCTTGTCCTCCGATTCAGAGTCTGAGTCAGAAGTCATTTCGACATCAAGATCAACTTCTCCAACTCAGGTGTCGATGTCCACATTGTTAAATTCAGCTCTGAGCCAACCGAGAATGAGTACGATCATAGGAACAGTGTTCAAGGTTTGATTAGCAGACAGAAACTTCTTTTGTATCTTCTTGCACAATGAGGCCAGAATACTCTGTAGAAACATAAGTTAGCTTCTTTTTGTAATAGGTTACCATCTGTTACGAGCGTTCCACATGTCTGCGTGAAAGCCCTATAGTATTGGTCAACATGTTGAAGAGAAACAATCTGCCCATGTTCACTATGTTTGTCAGTCCAGGCACGTAATCGGTCAGCGGAGAGAACAGGTGTCTTGTCATTTGAACTGTAGAGCTCAATCGAGAAAATATGAATGGCAACCCAGTTGTCTCCAGCCCATAGAGCAGAGTGCTCGATAACACGATGGACGCCATGTTTGCAATAGCGAAGAACATAAGAAGGAAGCTGAGTATGACTGACACCAGCCTGGTCCATGCACTGTTCGAGACTATCTAGAAAATCATTGATGCGATTACCACCAAAAGATGGAGTGGTTACGGTTCCAAGAGTCAGCATTGGTACCCTCATGTTAAACGCTTGTGGAGGAGGACCTGCAGGGGCCGCCATTGTGGATTCGAAAGGAGAAGTCTAAAAGGGTTAGAGAGAACAAGGGCTGGCCACCCAAATGACAGATACAGAGGAGTTTGAGCTGAAACTGAGAAGGTCAGCATAAAAATTGGTAGCAGAGCATGTACCTAAGAAGCGCTCAGGGGATAGCCAAGAGCGTAAAAAAAAAAGCGGAGCAGCAGATCAGAATACCAAACCCCTGCAGTGGTCACCACTGTGGCAGTAGAAGATTTCTACGGAGAGGATCAATGTCTGGTCATCTCGCCACAGAAAGACAGTTCAGCTGGGAAATCTGAAAAGGAAAGATCGATCAGAGTAGTTAGCCTCCATATGATCGATGGAACAAAGCAAGAGAGATCGAAATATAAAGCCGCCGCAAAATGAGATCAGTCCCCGAAAGGAAAAATCTGGATAACGAATGGAGACTTAGCATAACCTGTAAGAACCATTGTTCTTTGACCCAGCTGTGTGCTGAGGCCGATGTAAGGGAAGTATGAGATCACAAAGGACTTAAGACTGATTTTCAAGTAGTGAAAGCAGGGAAAAGGATTGATTGCACCATTTGACAGATGGGCAGACACCTTATGTACAAACCAATAATAGCGCATGATGCATGAACTCTAATGCTCATGGCTCGCAGAGACAGGGAACATTGGAGAATGGCGGGGAACAAAAAATGAGGCAAATGATGGGGATAGAAGCAAAATGAATGATCGTACACATGTCCCAGTAACTCAGATGTTTCTTGGATCAGGAATGACTCAGAGCAGGCGATCTGAAGGCGGGTGCAACTGACCCCTGGCAGCGCAATTTACAAGACCGTGTTTGCTCACCGCTCCTACCATCTGACCTCTGAAACATTGTTGGTACTTCGACATGCATATGACCTAAGAAGGATACATAAAAGAGGGGAATAGAGGTGGAGTAATGGTAAGCATAAAGGCGTATGTAAAGAGTGTCCATACCGATCCTTCAACAAATATGATCTTCGTTGACTGGGAAGAGAACCATGCATTCTTGGGCCAGATATTTTTTGTTATGGCTTGGACATATGATACCGGGCTATTTGATACTTCAGTGATGTAGAAACAAAGGGCTTATGATTTCGAACATGAGCAATAGTTTTATTTAGAGTTGAACAACATCGATAACGCAGACTTGCAAAATAGAAAAATCATTTGTCTCTGTGGACGATAAGTCACACGACCACACCACATCTAATCAATGCAAGTATATTGTTCATGGGTGATGTTTCCTCTCCTCATAGATGGAGGGATGCCCATTAGTTAAAGAGACAGGCCGAATGATTGGCAATTGGCTCTTCGAAGACATTATTTGTAGATGGGGTTGTCTAGCTTTAATAGTAACAGACAATGGCCCTCCATTTTTATCAGCCCTGCAGTGGCTAAAATAAAAATATGGTGTGCGGGGTATTACGATCTCCCCGTACATTTCCAAAGTAAACGGGAAAATAGAATGACCACATTGGGATGTACAACAGGCCTTGTATAAAGCCACAGATGGAGACGTGTCCAAATGGTTTTGGTTTTTCTTCCATGTTATGTGGGCAGACAGAATTACCATTTGTCACAGTTTAGGCTGCTCCCCATATTTTCTCACCACTGGCATGCACCCGCTCCTGCCTCTGGACATCACAGAAGCAACATGGCTAGTGGAGTTGCCTGATGGCCCTTTGTCCACCACAGATTTAATTGCTTTCCATGCCAAAGCATTAGCTAAACATCACCAACACATAGATGAAATGTGTGAACGAGTTGACAGAGAAAAGATAGAATGCGCTGTTAAATACGAAAAAGACCACCAGTATTCTATCAAAGACTACGTCTTCAAACCAAGGGACTTGGTCCTCATCTGCAATACCATGGTTGAATCCTCTCTTGACAAGAAAATGAAGCCCAGATACATGGGACCTATGGTCATAATAGCCCGCGATAAAGGCAGCACGTACATCTTATCCAAATTAGATGGCACCATCTGGCAGGATAAAATTGGCGCATTTTGCGTGATCCCTTATTTCGCATGCAAATCCATTAAACTACCTGACAACATCCTATGATTTATTGACATCTCAGAAAAGTCTCTAGACAAATTAAAGGGCACAGTATTGTGAACTACAGCTGATAAAGATGTCGACTTTACATTCAACGGTGTCTGCCTGCATGACTGGAATAGTGACGATGACACTTCCGATGCTGGCACTGCCGATTCTGATGCAGAGTCCAGTCCTCCCACTGCCCCTACCTGTAGGACGAGTACTTGAGCTGCTCACAAGCATGCTTAACTATGACACATCCGGGGACTGAAATTTGATCAGAATGGGTAACCTCGATCGATCATCGCTATTTTAAGCAACCCCAGAATCATCTATGCTAACCCCCAGGTGTCATGCAAAAAGAAAAAGAGGGAGAAGGCTGAAGACGAAAATATGACAGCTAGAAAACCATTTTGGATTAAAAACCATTTTGGATTAAAAACCATTTTGGATTAAAAACTATCTATCTAAAAACGAAAATAGTAGATAGTTGCTGTAGTTCAGAGCCACACTGAACAAGAGACTCCTACTCTACAGACCCAAAAACTATGATATAAAGAGACTACTAGGAAGACCTGCCCTCCATCTTGTCATCATCGAAGACAGCATCAATGGGAGGGATCAGGTCATCTCTGTGAAGAGAAGATGAAGGATCAGTCAACTCGTCCATATAACCCAGAAGGACAGAAATGTGCATGGCGATGCGCTCACATCCCACTTGGAAATCATGACAGACTTGCTCGTGCGCTTCACCAGAGATGGCACCTGGAATAGAAATGATCTCGTGCCCATGATGAATAATATCTTCCATCATGGCGGTATCTAGAACTGAGGTAGATAAAAGACTTCAGTACAGAAACAGATGAAATGAAAGATAAAAAGACAAACCAGGTGCAGCTTTCACGATCAGCTCCACACGGCGCTTTTTGCCTTTAACCACTTCAGAAGACTCAGCCATGGCGGCGGCCTTTTTAGAGCTGCGAGTCCAAGGCTGTAGGATAAATAAATGAATATTGATATGGTCAGATGAAAAGACTACCTAAGACACACTCTTTTTGCCTTAGGAGGAGGCGCATCATCAGAGAGCTTTATACCGTTCAGTAAAACAGTCATTTGAGCTAGAAGAATAAATTACCATGTCAGTCTCATAGTCGGGGGACCCCATTTCAGTGTCATCTTGACTATAGCGAGAACCTGGCTCACACAATTGAGCAGCAGAGAAGCTGCCATCTTTAGAAGACTCATGCTTGAACTACACAAAAAGTCTAGTGAATAAACAAGGTCACGACGAATAAAAATCTTGACTAGACATACAGACAAAGACTGTGCCCGATTATCCCTCTCACAAACTATATTTGTGCAGAAGTCTGACAGACGATGAACAATCTGAGTAGGGCCCCCAGCAGCCTTGAAAATCTGATGAAGTTGGAAGATGATATCCTCCTTCGGGCGATCACCATAGACAGTGGATAGCAGGTTATGGTCATCCTGTTCCACGATCTGTAAGATGTGACATAACTAGGTTAATTAGAAGAAGTAATATAAAGCAACCAGATGAACCAGTTGCTTTGCCAGAGACTCCATATAATGACCTTGTCAAGCCAAAGGCAGACCGCCAGTATTGGTGAACTGTTCTTGACATTTGGAGAAGATACAATGAGGAGCGGACATTATAGCACTATACTGAGAGGATGGAAAGATGACACAAAAATTTCTCTTCAAAAACTACCTGCTTTTATGTGCTCAATGAACCAGACATGCAACTCTCAATCCGATGAAAGTTTTTCCGTTTTAAAATTACAAACTAGCAGACAAAAAACTAGTACACCAGAACAGAACTCCATTAGGCAGGAGGGAGTCAGATCTTCAGTTTGGGGGAGGTGTAGACTTGCGATCAAAATCATTTCCGCATACACAGGTGCCAGGAACAGAGTTAAAACACTTAACGGCCCCGCAAAGTTAGATTGAATTTGACAAGACACCCTAAAACGAACATGGATGGATGATCAGTATGTTACATTTTGGAAACTACAATAGGGATTAGTACTATGTGCTATAACTATCTATAGGAGTACATATATAAATAACATAGCTTCTAAAAAGCACAGACAAACAGAATATAGAACAAGAAGAATTAAGCTAAAAAGAACAAAATGATCTAGCACGAATCACCAAGGCACTACATATTAGAGCGCTTCAAGAAATTAGACGAAATAAAAGCAATTAAAATATCAGAGCCCAGAAAAGAGTGAGCAATCAGCCAGCCCTCTAGCTACACACCATTCACATGAATGCCCAGCACCACAGCTTAAGCAACAATTGGACATGCCCCATGCAGTACAAGTGGTGCAAGACAAAAGTAACTATAAAATGAACAAATAGAAACTTAGACGAAATAAAGAGTACAGAAAGGCAAAACGACATACCTCTCAACCAGTCCCATGATTCAGCTCCTCATCTGATCCAGAGGAAGAACTGGTCCTAAGTTGCAGGAGCGCAGATACAAGTATTGCCTCTGCAGGGGCCTCCTGTTGTAAGAACAAAAAAACGAAATGAGTTACCAGATGAAAAGGTATACAACAATGCACAGGAAGCAAAACAGATGATAAGAAAGAGATCTGTAGAAGATAGATAGTCAGAAAAATGAAAGAAATCAGAATAAGAGAAGCAGGCACACGTTGGGATAAGTCCTCCCGCGAAGACCATGCGCAAACCACTTTCTCCAGAAAGGCTTGATCAAATGGTGGAGACACCAATCGTCAAAGATCCACCAGCCATGATGCACCATCTCTGCACAGAGGAATTCCACCTCCATGCATTGAGCAGTGATGGGATTAGCCAGAACGGTGTTCTAAAGAAAAGAACTTGATCAGCATAGACCAACACAACCAGGAGCAGACCAGAAAAACTCATGACGGCCGGGGTCCAAGCATTTAGTAGCCTCCGCAGAAGCCAGATGTCCTCCATGCTAGTAATCCCTTTCCATTGCTTTACCTCCATGAAAACCTCATGAATAGGTTCCAAGACATCGAGAGCGAGGTTGGTAGAGTTGCCAGTGGGGTTAGACATAGGAAAGACATATATGAAAACACGTTATTAGAAGGATAAAATGAAAGAACAAGAGAAAGAAATGCAAGTGAGCAAGGCAGGGTCCTTAGCTCTCAAAAAGTTGAACAGATGCCCATCAAAATGTTACTCCATTTGGGGAACAAAGCATATATAGAATAATGAAAGTTCTATGCTGATGAGGAGATCATCGAGCTTAGCAGTGACAAGCAATGAAATATGCTGTATGCACCATGCAGAACTGAATGAGATTCGCGGAGATTTAGGAAACAAATGATGTCAGAATTTCTCGAAAGGGAAATCTTGTTACCTGATCCACTACCTCGCCATGATCAGCTGTTACGAGACTGTTATACCTTCACTACCGATTGCACAGACAAAACCCAGAGAACTGGCTGAACACTCAGTCTGACTGGGACAGTCAGTATTTCAGTTTGGGGGAGATGACAAGACGCTCACGCGTCTGCACCTAAAATTGCGCATTTTCTAACAGAAATTGTCATTTCTATGAACACAATCTAAGGGTTACAAAGGAGTCATTAGTGAGACTCCAACTAGTTGACTTGTTGACCGACAGAAAAGATCTACCCAGTGCAGCAGGAGGTGGGATTGATAACAGATCTTATCATCTTACCATACTCGGTCACGTGCCTCCGATCATTAGAAACTCGTTCATGTTTCTATGATCTAAGCATCCTGTGGAAACATACACCAAACCCAGGAGTAGCAAAAGGACAAATGTATATTTGGGAACGAGAGCAGATGAACCACGATGACTAGTAGGGACTGAGGGCAGACCAATTTCAGAGAGACTCCGAAGAAACAGTTCCAAGTTCCTTGATCACCGATCTCAGGCACATTGCCTGATCTAGTACATGTGCACATGTGATGTGACTAATTAGGCCACCGATCATGCATTCTGCTGCCCGCTGGATAGAAAAGCCATATGAAAACTTCCTCATGATTGAGGGTGTTCAGTCGACCGCTGAAGAGGTGTGCCAAGGCAGGCATCTTTTCCCTAACAGATCTCTTCCATGAATCATGACAAAATGATTTGATGAGGTAGCTGAGCAAGCATTCCCCCACTATACGCTTGGCTTGAACAGACCACAGGCTAAACCCTGGGGCCCAGCGATTCGAGGAGAATACCCTGTTATTTTAGGGTTCAAAGCAATGATTTAGGGTCAAGGGTGCATGGCGCCTTGAATTAGAGTAATATATTTACTGAATGCCACACATGTATAAAGTAGTTAGAGCATGTTCATAGAAAGACAGACTAGAGTTCCCATCAGAATTGCGTGCAGACCATGTAATAAAGATAGATGACTTGACATCTCTCTCGACCATGATCCCAGTGTGGATAGCATCTAAGAGACGAACCCAATCAGACTTAGACCAGAAGCCAGTGTGCTTGAGCTAGCGTGCTCCTCTCTTGTTCCAGTGCATTCAAGTTTAGTGAAGACAGTGTGCTTCGAACCAATGTGTTCAACCTCTGTTCCAGTGCGTTCAGAGTATCAGATTGAGTCAGTGTACTCAGAATAAACAAGTTGTAATCGGCGAGCACTCGCAGAGAGTGTTATTAGACCAACTACCAGTATACCTAAGTGTTAAGAGCACTATAAAATACTACTACCCCATATGCGCCATCCCTTGAAATGCGTTAACCTGCTGAGATCTCTCTAGTCGAGTACCTTCTCCTCGAGTCTTCTAACTTTGACAATCTTATCAAATAAAGACCCTGATTTGGTGTGAGGCTTTTCAGTCCTCTACCCCAAAGAACCTGTTCATTCAACGATCATTGTGTTGAGTGTGATTGAGTGGATTAGATAGGGTGTGTATTGGTTAGAGCCATCTCCATTCATCACTTCTCTTCACAACTACCCTGAACCCAGCATCTCAGCGGAACAACTGGTAGTGCTGCATTTGCAAGCTACTCAGGCCTTGCTGGTGCTCAACCTTTAGAAGGTCATTCAGAAGCCAAACGACCTCTCAGGACCTTGAACACCGGAGCACACATTTCGCCGATAGATAGCGGCAAGGAAGTGGAGGACTTCAGGCAATCTGAGACCAAAGGGAAGGAGTGGATGAAATCTGCTTCACCTGTCAAGCATGAACATGAGGATAGGCATCGTGCCTCATGGGAAATGAACACCAATGATGAGCTGGACCTAGAGGAACAGGGCCTGGAATATTGTCTCAAGTGCTTCATGACCACATTTTGGAAGATGCATTCTGATATATCAGAAGAGTGTCAGGTCAAACTTGCAATAACTGCAGTGGATGCACTCAATAATGTATTCAAACTATCAAAAAAGCATCCTGAGAAGGATATGGATGAATACATGCACCTGCTAGGTGAAAACCTGCAGGCATTCACGGATCATTATCACAAGCGATGAGCGACAAGGTCATGCTCATCAATCCCAGCATTCAGCGAGAAAGGACACGCTGAATTTGCTACTTCTACACCTGCTAAGCTTGCTCAGGCAAGTCATTCTATATTGACCAGGCTGTGGACAACATGAATGCTCTGAAGCAGCCAGGAGAGTCTGACGATGCATATCGTCAGAGATGTAATGCTGCTCAGCAACATTGCTCGGTGTCGATATTCAACCCCGTAAACAAAAATGCTGAGAGCACGGTTCTAACTATGACTGAGGTAGCGACTAAAGTGCCACCTCACAAGTCTGGTCAGGCTGGAATCAAAGAAGAGGAAAACTCTACTATGCCTGGTATCCAGATCCTGCCAGCCTTGACTCCTGTCACTAAGAAATGGGAGGATCAGGTCATTAATCAGAGACTCTGGGAATCTCAAATACGATCGGGAGACCATATAACGGTTGAAGATCAGGGTGTTGCCTTTGTTGGGCAACAACCCAAGGATGTCATGGTCAAAATATTTCGATCATAGGTGGATACTGGAGTACAACCTGACCCACAAGAGGTCAAGCTGAATATTCTGCAATAAGATGCCCAAGCTTCGCAAGCTAAATTGGCAGTGCAGGATGGATCTCAGAAGAATGAAAACCTGTGAGGAGGATATAATCCTCCTCAACCATCTCAGCATGCAATGGACAGAACATATGATCCTCATCCATGATCGCATACACCAGCAAAAGCGAAGCTGGAGGTGCAGGGATATTCTATGCCTGCACCTGGAACATTCAGTTTTATAAATGCTGCATTGGTGGAAACGATAAAAGAGCATCAGGACCAGATGAAAGGTCATCTGGGGCAACTGATCACAGAACATTTGAGGACAGCCTTTTCTGAACCATTGAAACAGAAACCTGATGCAATACACGTAGGGGTATATAAGGGTTAACCAAGTTTTTTGGTTCTCGAACAATGGTTATTGAACTTGGTGATATATCTCACCATGTTGAACCTTGGAGGTCCAGATAAACAGACACAATGTGCCTTAGTAGTCGGTGAATTCTTGGATGGAGAAGCCAAGGATTGGTACCACCAACATGTTATTCACGTACAACATGAAAAACTATACTGGGAGTTCAATGAAGTTATCTGCGGACTGTATGATCAGTTTGTACATGATTTTGCAATAGATGAAGAGAGAGCCGCATTCTATCGCACCGCATATATGCTGGCATTGGGAGTGCAAGGCTTTTATGATGTGTTATGGGATCATGCGTGAAATATGGCAGACTTGCCAGATATATTTACTATATGCAAAGCATTTATTAGAGGACTACTGGCAGACATGCAGAGTTGTTGGAGGTGATAGTAGCACAGAATTTAATCTCCTTGTCTCGCAAAAAATCCATGGTATAGGCACCAATATGAATTTTAAAGGCTTTAGTCCTTGTGAGATATAGACAAGAGAGGAGATTGTTTCTGAGTTGGGGTACATGCAAGACT
>JABCKG010007796.1:0-17845 GCA_018851835.1 Hypsizygus ulmarius | reverse complement strand
CCTGGCCGTAGAGCCAGCCACTGCTTAGTGCCTCGAGGAACCTGTCTCTTGATATTCTTAACGAGTTTCAGTCCTTCGAAAATTTCAATTGGGATGTCTAGCGGACTGCCGAGGGTCGTCGTTGGCAATGAGCACGACGAAGACGAGTGCCCAGGTCGTGTCCATCTGGTATCGAGATTGATGGAAGGGTCGGGCAATCAAAAAAGGATTTAGAGAAAGGATTTAGAACTAGAAGGGGGGTAGGGAGGCCTCGTCTAGAATCAAATTTAGAAGAGGGTGCAGTTTCAAGATCCGAATGCCAAAGTTATCGATATGGTAAACGGCATCACGGCTGATGTCGCTTAGGCAGTTTGGAATTTATTCTATGTTTCTAAATCCCTGCGGGAAGTCATCCAATATTTCCTTTTCTTACATAAACAGCACCCGAAAAGGTTGTCTTTTTCAAAAGATTTATCATCTCGAGATACATTTCGTATTTCCTCACAAAACAGGGATTAAAAACCACTCGACATGTTTTTTAATCCCTGTTTCGTTGTGGTTCAGGTACGGGTGCCAGCAGTGTGAGTCGACGGTTGGATGGGCGATGGATTCTTCTTACGTAATGAGCACCCACGTGTCGTGGTTGCACTTGGTTCTGGCCGTGTTTCGACAATGATCAATGTCCCGAAGAGCTTTGTTCAGAGCCGATGGCATCCAGTTCTGAGCCTTTCGCCCTAGGAGAGCGTATAAATCGACGTACTGATGAACTGGACCCCCGTAAACGGCTTCAGGACGCCCTCGAGAAACTTCTTTGCCCAACGGAACTCAATTCGAGCGAGAGGAGATGGCGAGATCGATATATGTTCTTGCTCGAGCGAGGCTATGAGCTACGGCCTCGTTATAAACCTGGTTGGATCGCTTCATGGCTGGGGACCTCAAAATACCCACCGCACTGTGAAGATAGGGTCGAGCTCATTGTCCGTATCGTCCAGGTTTTCCTTTTATCAGTTCGCTGATGTGAAATGATTTAGCTTCCGATGGTTCTTGACGCACGACGGATTGAACATAACAATCACGTTTGCATAAAATGTATTGAAAAACGTACTCAAGAAGTCGAGATCGGTCGATTTCTTTCCTCTGAGCATCTACGCGCCGACAACAATTATTGTGTTCCGATTTTGGATTCTTTCCAAGATCCATTTGAGTCTGAGATTGACTACATTATTATGCCTGTATTGCGACCTTTTGATGACCCAGAATTCGGAGCCGTTGGGGAAGTCGTTGATTTCGTTACTCAACTTCTCGAGGTCAGCTTGTTCTCTCTGAATTAACACCTGTTCACCATGCCGATCAGGGTTTGGACTTCCTTCATAGCCATCTTATCGCACATGGGTAAATATTTTCATCTCCTTCTCTCACCACTGATACGGATTTTGCATAATGTTCTGCCATTTCAGAGACCTCGCAGGAGCCAACATCATGATGGATGGTAAACCAATACTACCAGGCGGATGGCACTTCGCTGCCGACACTTTCGCTCCTAACGGATTTGATAGATTGTCGCCATTGGCCCGGATCGATCACCCAGTGCGATACTTTATAATCGACTTTGGGCTATCTCTCAGATTTCGGCCAGGGGAGTCTCATCTTATAGATGGTCTTGGTGGTCGCGATCCCGATCCCCCTGAAATGAAATATAGTGATCCGTATGATGCTTTCAAGCTTGATGTGTTCACTCTTGGAAATGTCTTTTTTCAAGAATTTCAGCAGGTTTGTCCTACCTTCTCTTCCTCAAATTTGGGATGCACACTTAGCCAGGTGTCCAGAAATATGTTGAGCTAAAATTTCTGTCCAGTTTGACATCATCGATGATGCAAGAACATTTTGATGACCGGCCTACCGCTCGAATGGCACTCCAGCAGTGGTTTGCTATCAAGAAACGCTTAGACGCTGGTAGCGCCCGCTGGCGACTTTCAAAACCTGACGAATCGATCGCAGAGCGAATCGTCTACAACACCGTTGCAGTTGCGCAACAAGGAATGCACAGCCTAAAAGTGATGTTCAGAGGGCAATGTAAGTTGCACCATGCGCTGTACCAGCATGAGCTAATATTTTATAGAACCATAATCCTTGATAAGCCCTTTCGAATCTCGGTTGCCCAGTCTCCTTCGTCTAAGCGAATTGAGCAATATATCATTGGCTGTTTCTCCTGCCACTTCATCCCATCAGTCTGTTCAACCCTTTTCTAATCTCCACGCCCACGAGCCTCGCTCCGTACACTATTCACTAATAACGACAATGGCACTCAGCTCAATGACGGCTTGCTTAGGAGCAGGCAAACCACCAAAGTCGAAGTCCACTTCTCGATAGTGTTCGCGTTACGCCCTAGTTCTGGTGTTTCTCACAGCGTCACAACAGAAAGCGCCAGGACTAGACGTCATGATCACGCTCAGGACTTTAAACGCTAAACCCTTAGCGTTTGATGCATAACTTGAATCCCAGAAAGTGGATGTCCAGCTTCAAGCTTTTGCAGCCTTCTTTGGCGTCGTGGATGTTTGGGGTGCCACGGGTATGAGGTGCAGTCAATTTCTGGTTAATTTCTTGACGCTGCTGCGCAGGACCTTTCTAAACATTTTGGAATTATGACACCAGTCTCGTTCAAGTTTGTCGTGCTGAGTCCGTTTGAGCATGCCCATGATTTATGACGTCAATGCTAGCTATCAGATTCAAGGAGTATAATTACATGGTGCAGGCACATGAATGCAGCGCTATATGCAGACCAAAGTCGATTTCGATGTTGCCGTGACATACATGGCAGCCTTTACGACGGCAAGAGTACGGTCAAGCAAAAACACTATGTAAGAGAATAATCAAAGACAAGCCAGAAAGAATAGTGATAGCCATGGGTAATCGGAATAATGTAAAAGAGAAATGATTCCAGCAGAATGAGAATATATATATACTAGGAATAGCAGTCACAAAACAAAACAGACGACGTCGGTCCAATTAATCAATGCCCATCAACCATCTGCGGTAGACTCATCTTCGAAGGGGGAGGTGGTGGTGGCGGCGGTGGTCCAAACTGGGGGGAAACAAGTCGATCCCTTTCCTTCTGTCTCTCCAGCCGTTCCCAATCTCTATCATGGTCCCCCACACCACCAGCTCCAGTCCCATTTGCCATCGGCACTGATGGAGACCCCAACGACGACCTCGGACCCATCGAGGCCGCCAAACCAGGATGGGACGCAGGTGATGGGAACGCCATAAGCGGCGATGCCGTCCTGCTGCTCCCAGGTCCTGGATACCCTGTTGCACCACCCGCACATATACCATTTTTGACACCATCCGGAAGCGGTGTGCCAGTCGGAGTTGACGTCCTTCCTGGGCCCGTCAGGCGCGGTGAATACACAGATGCTGAGGAAGAGGGTGGTGGTGGTGGTGGAAGGGGTCCGGAGAGCATCTTGCTCGCGAGCGGGGAGGAAGGGTGCATCTTGAGGCTGACAGGGGGAGAGCGGTTTAAAGGGACGGATGATATAGCGCCATTTGTCGATGACAATGGTGGGGGATGCTGTTGTGGAGGAGGTAATGGCGGTGGCGGAGGTCCGAATCGCGTTGGGGAGCGATGCGAGCTGGGATATGGCGTCGAGGCGGAAGCGGAGGGACTAGAAGGTGCCATGGCCGGTCTGCTGACTGTCGCACGAGGGGGAGAATGAAGTCCAAGAGAGTTTTGTCGGGATGACTGTTGCGATGACGATGGTGGAGGCCCACGACCTAGTGAACTGCCGCCACCAGTGGCATTCGCAAAGCGATGGTTCGGGGAGCGGATGTAAACCCCTCCATCATGAGTGGATGAGCCGATATAGCCAGGGGGTGGCGGGCCAGCAGACGACGATGCTAGTGATGAGGGAGGGGGTATCCGGAAGCTATCCTCAGGCGGGTCCCATGCACCTCGCGGAGATGAATGTCCGTTGATGTGACTGGGATTGGAGGGAGGAGGGGCATGCAACGGTGGAGACATATTCGACGGCGTGTTGTGTGTGGAAGACATGACAAAAGGGATGGGCATTGGCCTATCGCGATCATCCATCATCGACAGTGGCCCACCTGGGCCAGACGGAGGAGGCGGTCGTGCAGGCCCTGCAGCGTGTTTGCTCCTTCCATCTCTGTAATCGGGAGGGGGAAGATGTTGGTCTTCGCCTTTCCAGTGAGAATGAGCAGACGACGAAGCGGACTTAGCCGAAGTCAGATTTATAATCTCTGTTGGGTGCTGATTATGCCCTTGCGGACGACCGTTATTCTCGTATTCGCGCTGCTGCGAAGAGCGGGGACTACGAAGGGAGCCCGGAGGCGGCAAGGAGGAAGACCCATGGCCCGATGTGCCAGGCTGGGGTGTATGGTGATGGTGGACGACATGGTGGTGGTGAGGGCGATGGTGATGATGGGAAGCATTGACAGGATATGGGTGAATATGAAGATGAGGTGCCGCATGTCGGTGTTGCATCTGCTGCTGAAGCTGTTGCTGGTGGATGTGTTGTCTGTCACGTTCCACATCCTGAGGCTCGCGATCCCGATCCCGTTCACGCGGGTCCCTATCTCTTTCACGCTCGCCGCGTTCTCGCTGATCCCGTGCATGATCGTGTTCCCGCAGATCATATTCCCTCTCACGTTTCTCCCTCTCCCTAACAATCTTCTCCCTCTCCTCCTCCTCTGCTCCCATCCTGGCATCTCTGCCGCCCCATTCTCCACCTTTCCCACTGCCAGTATACACCCTCTCCATCCCCATTCCAGCCCCCATCCATGATCCATTCATCTTCCCACCAGTTCCGTTCGGCAACGCACCAACAGGTGACGGGGAGCGTCTGCTCCCCAGATGCTGTCCGAGTGGTGCACCGAAATATGTATGGGTTAAACTCTGTCCAGGAGGGCCTCCACCAATGTCCTGTCCTTGGTCGGCAGCGAACTGCGACACTCCGTGGCCATGATGATGAGGCGGTGGGGGGTGGTTATGAGTATGTATTGACTGGGGTGGCTGCTGCGAGTGCATATGAACATTTCTGGACCCGGGAGGACCAGCGAACGGGGCATTGAGAGTAGACATGATGGGTCCTCCCTGTTGTGGCGGAGGTGGCGGCGGAAGTGCATGATGTTGGTGTTGGTGCGGATGTTGCTGAAATGGTGGCGGGGGTTGTACGCGGTGACTAACGTTTGCAGTAACGCCGAATGGACCTGGACCACCCATTCCGATACCATCGTTATATCCATCATATCCCAATGGATGCGGAGCTGGTGGTAAGCCCATTCCCATGCCACCCGGATGCGGTGGGTTGACACCCATATTTGCACTCATGCCGCGAGGGATATGCATATCATAGCCCAGGGGGCCGCGCCCACGTTCACGCTCCATTCGTGCCTGCATCAGGAATTCCAGGTCGTTCGATACGTCGACAGCGGAAAGTGTGGTGAGCTCGGGATACACGAGTTTTTGGGCTTGAGGATGGTGGTGACGATGTTTGGATTGTCGGCGTGTGCTTTCGAAAGGGAAGGATTTGATGATTTTGCGGAGCGAAGGTGCAGGGGGAAGGTCGTGTGGAAGTGTTGGTATACGGCGTACTGTAAAATAGAAGTAAGATTAGACTGGAGAGCATGTTTTCAGAAAGATATTGCTCACTAGGTTGTGGGCGCTCAATCGCTCTTCTTTCCCTCTCCATACGTCTTCGTTTTCTGTTCGTTTCGGATATCATTTCCGTCTGGAGGTCATCTCGGGCAACCTGTAGGAGCCAATCAGTCAGCTTGAAGGGAGAATGGAGAAGAGCGCTATTACCTTCCACCAGCTCCAAGTCGCATCCTCATCCATGCGTCGACGTTTAGTTACATGCGCAATCTCATACGAGCGCCTGCGCGACGCCAGCTCAAGGCGCTTATCTCTCCTGCTCGAGAGTTCGCGATGGAGATGGAGGAGTTCGGGGTGTGTGCCTAGATGACAGTATCAGAAGAGGAACGGATGATAATGTGAATGAACTTGCTGTCATTAACCAGCTGTTCCTCCCAAGCAAGGCCTTCCATCTTCTCAACATAGACCCGTTCCCTAAGGAGCGCAAACTTGAGCTCTATCGTCGCTAGGACATCCAATGCCTCCGCTCGGTGAGCCGGCTGCAAATCCGACTCCACTTCCATATCAGCATCATCCTCTTGCGCAGCATCGTCGACCTCGATTTCATCTGCCTCGGGATCATGGTCATCCCCGGCTTCCGGAGGTTCAACTTCACGAGTTGGAGGTGCAGATATAGTATCGTGGGCGGGAGACGTGGGTCCGTCGTCGTTGAGTTTCACTGCTGGAAGCGACCCTTCTCTGTCTGAAACTGGAGCGGGGGAGGCGGACCGGGATGAAGCTCGAGAACCTGATGCGGAAGAGGCCTGCGAGGAAGAAGGAGACGGAGGGTCGTCGATGATGCCTGAGCCGGCCATAATAGAAGAGGCAGCCGCCGCCGCTGCCAGTGGGGCGATGTCCTGGGGTGGGGGTGCTGTAACGTCAACATCGGCATCCATGAGGGAGGTAATCGCCTCTGTGCTCGGGTTAGATGACGCGACTGGAGTGTTCTCCTTAGTGGGCTCGGCGGTATCATCTTCCTTCGCGTCTGCCTCCTCGTCCTCCGACTCCGACTCGTTCTCACTCTCTGGATCGTCGGCATGGACAGATGGCAGTTCGCCGTCAGAGCCCTCGTCATCTTCGTCGGCTTCGACGTCTATATCGTCATTGTCATGATGTCCATTGACGATGGCGGTACTCTTCGACGTTTCGTCATCACTAGTAGTGGACTCGGCGGGAACCGAGAGTGTGCCCACGGACCTGCGTGTTGATCGTCGAGGACGAGAATTCCTGTACTCAGGATCTTCGTCTCCAGAGACAAAATCGTCGTCGTCTTCAGCACCGTTGACGACAATTGGATCCTCCTCTTCTGGGGGATCATCCTCTTCGGCGTCTGCCACGGATATACTGTGACCCGGTTGAACATCGATCTCCTCCTCCTCTTCCTCTGCATGGCCAGCCTCTTCATCCTCCTCTTCCTCCATGGCTTTTGGAGGGCCCGCCATCTCTTCTTCCTCTTCTTCCTCGACAACGTTCGAGGACGACTTTGTCTCTGCCCAACCCCACATCGGGGCTGGCACAATGCTGCTTGTTTTTCTTCGGCCACCGCGACGCGGTGGGGGGACACCACGACGAGCGGTGCCCGTGCGCCGTTTTCGTGGAGAACTATTCCTTTTATCTTTCTCCTGCTCTTCCTCGGTGAGTTCAGAGAGCTCGGAATCGCTATCCAGGCCAGCGCTAGTGGGTTCAGTAGGTTTGGAGGTTTCTGGTTGGGGCGATGGAGACGGCGACGGCGAGCTGAGGGAGTCCAGCGAGAGTGTAGAGCCCGCCATCGTTGGGGGCCGCGAGGAGAGTGTTTATGGACAACAAACGGAAGGGACGTGCGCGAGAAATCCACATGACGGATTAGGTTTTTCGGTTGCAATCACCATCTTATCTTATCTATTCATGCTGAACATTCAACGATACTGTAACGCTGCGAATGAAAGTCATTGTGCCGGGCCCTGAGAAGATCTTTTGAACAAAAGAACAGGGGAATGAACTCGAAATAAATATTCAAACAGGGACGCCTGTATGAGGAAGAAAAGTTGCAAATAAGATCTCGTTTAAGCAAGGTGTTCGCACAACTTCCTAAGCTTTGCGCCACTTCATGAAGAAATGATTTTGCATTCAGAATACATAGCATAAATGTACAGCGAACACTTTGAACTGTGGCTTGGGGATTACAGCTACTTTTCCGAACACAGGATGTACTTCACATATTAGTATTGATTAGACTTGCTTTCCAGTATGATGTTACGTCTTGTCCATTCATGTATATTCTTCACCTTAGCGCAGGTCAAAAATAAATAAATTACAGTCTGTACGCCTGCGATTCCACTAATCCTGAAGAAAAGATAAAGGTGTGGACGTCTGAGTCACGTCTCGGTCCTTGCTCGGTCCGAAACAAGTTGATGGGGAAGAGAATAGCAACCCTAACCTTAAATTCGCTTTTGTGTTGTACCCTGTTGCACCAAGGCCTCCGAAACAAACAGAACGCAAAGGAGCCGAAGCCCACCTGGACTTCGACCAGAACCTCGCTCTTCCGCTTCGGAAGCAATCCTTCGTTCTTTCCGGTCATTTCTATAAGGTTCAAAAAATCTTTGTTTCCAGATTTTCTATCCGTAGTTTCACTCGGAGCGACATTGCGTAGCCGTTTGCCTCCTTTTGCACTGTCCAATTCCGGCGGATGTCGATCACATCGGTACGTTGAGACTCGTCACTCGAAAGAACGCAACTGACATCGTATGTACTTAAGTTATTAGAAACCTCGCTTTCGTGTCTCATCTCACACCCAAAGTTGCATACTACTGCAGCAAACTTTGGGAAACCGAATTCCTATCGGATTTCAAACTGTTGACTGGATATGCTATGATAAGAAATGAACCACGCACCTTACTTCTTGAAACAAGGCATGCGGGCCCTCAATGACTCCCAATCTATTCGATAACCCATCATTACGTGGTATCCACACCTTGCGCCCTCCTCGAGCGAGGCAACGCGACGATAGAGGTCAGCCGAGCAAAAAAGTCTAGTCACCGCTTGAGAACAAAGACCACTGCTCGGCCGCTGCTCTCTTTTCGATGTCGGATTGTCTTTTCCCAAACCGACATGCACCTGGCAAGTTGATCCACATCCGACTGGACATTCGCCGTTGCTTCCATTTCTTCCATTTTCCCGTTTGCCTATCCAATCCTCCGGTGGCGCTGAAACGTCCGATAGCCCGAGCTTTGAATACAGTCAAAATTCACCGTCAAAATGTCTCGGAAGCAAGGAGGTAAGGTCGCGAGGATGTGAATGTCAGTCTTATCCTTGGTCATCCGTCGACATGGAAATAGTCTCATAGTCAGTGTTAAGGTCAGAATAACCAATTTGCAATAGATCGCCAGAGTCATGTCATTAGATTTTCGGCCTTTGTGGCAAGGTGGTCATCAACCAGTACGCAGTGGTGGCGATGAATGCTTTCCACCGTGACACTTTTCTAGTTTCCATGCTGCTCTACTGTGCTATTCTCGGACCCCCTTTCGAGTCCCTTCTGCGAGATCGGCCCAAGGCGGTGCATCGCCCCACTTGAAATCTGGCACCTGCATTAGGGACATGCTCTTCTGGCCTATCGATCTGTAATTGATCTGCGGGCTCAAAGTCCAAATTGAAAGTTCCGCCAGAATCCGGGCAGAGTGTGATGGTACATGAGATGGGTGAAACCAGAGTATTTCTGGGCAGAGTCTGCAAAAATAAAGGCTCCACGACGTTTGTAAGACCTTCAATTGAGCTCAGACGGGTAGCAGTAGCATCGCCTGGAGTAACGCACATCTCATAAGAATAGTTTTTTCAAGTCGGTCGACCGTCGACGCGACGGAAAACACGTATTTCTTCGGAGACGACCCCTCCTTAGGAAGTTCTTTCTCAAGCCCACCCTAAACCCATCCGGTTGTTGTCGTACCGGAGCCTGGCAACTGTGGCGGCGGTTTTCACGAGCTTCCGCTCAACGAGGACGAAGCTCTGACACGAAAAGCTCGCATCGGCAATTCATACACAAATAACAACCCACCCTGATTCTAGACCCACTTCATGGGCTTACAACGGCTTGCACCAGTGGTTTTAACTTTGGAATCTCAAGTAGGCGGCGATATGTCCAGCGAAAGCTAGCGGTTCCACGGCGACGGCGCGGCGGGAAACTCTAATAGCTCCAGGTTGCGATCCCCTCGCAGCTCAAGCGCTCATTGCTCAGTTTGCTTTTTGATCAACGGCGAAGGAAAACTCTTGAAGGTCCTGTATGTACAAACGTCAGAATGGTATAAATCCCTGTATTCGTCCAGGGTCTGCAGGATGCATGCAAATTCCGAGAGGTTCCTGGACACTGTTTATTCCTTGCTCGACATTCCTCCAAGGATCCAGCGGATATCATCATCGCAAGATGGAAGACTGACTTGAGTCAGGAAACTGAATCCGAAGCCTGAATCCTGATGATTGTCGAAACTGTTTGTTTCAGACACAGAAACATTTGAGAGAAAATGTATGTAAGGTTTTACTCAGAGTGCATAATGGATAACGACCCTTGGCAAGGCCTGGTCCGCGGCGCGCGACAGCGCGCGACCCTCTGAACCCAAGGTCGTTAACTCGGAGTCCTTCCTGTACCAACAAAAGAATGCGGCTTCACAGACACCGGTGGCCGCTGTTTGTTCCTTGTGGATAGTATATGGAGGTCATGACGCGTCGAGGGAGCTTACCATATTACGGACCGTAAGTACATAGCTTTAAGTGTTGCCGGTGTACCTCTGTGAGCATCGGGCTTCGGGGTCTTTGTCCGGAAACCAACATCATGGAGCAAGTGAAGACAAATGACATCTCTGGAATGATTCCGAGCTAAAAATTTCACTCAGGAACAGCAGAGTGGGTTCTTCGAAAGTCTTTCAGAAAACGCGTCCGTGTGCTCAGGAACGATTGTTGTGAGATGTGAGATGCGTAATCTGATAAAAGCTGATAATCGACCAGACATATTTCGTTCCTGCACGTTCCACAAGGCGTGGCGGGTTGGAAAACCAAACGGGATTAGTGCGGTAAGAAATTATTTGCTTATAGATCGACACAAGGAATGACGCTGGAGCAGTGCGAGAAGAAAATTTTCTTTCGACGAAATAATGCGAGCGCGACAAAACCTTATTAACTCCTGTCAACGACCACGGAATTTATCGCCGGCGGCGGCGGGAAGGACATTCGGAGCCGCAAACGAGGGTCGGCATGGTTGCTGTACTCATCTCGTGGCATTGATGATCATGACGTCGTTGTGAGTGATCGAAAAGCGAAGTCCAAACAGACAACAATAGCAGGCAATAGTGGTGCTGTCGGGAGCCGTGAACCGAAAACCCGACGATCGCGCAGCTCTGCATGCCACTGGTGACGACTGGTGACGAGGTGGAAATGACCGCGTGCTGACTTTTTTGAATTGCCTCGAAAGTACGTCTGTTTTTTGGGGTGCAGAGGTTTCGTTCTGGATTTCAAAGATGGATTTCTTGGTTTCCTGGTCGTGATATGATTCTGAATCGAGGCAGGAGAGACACGATTCATTTTCACCCTTGCAGGCTTAGCAACGTGGTCGATGTGGAGGATGCACTCGTGCCGGATTAAGACATTAATGAACCGTCGACAAGACTCGAGGTTCATAAGGGGACAAAAAACATGGCCTCTGGCGTTAGGTCACGAGAGAAATCGTAACGCACTGTAAAGCCTTGTGAAGCGTGTTGTTGTTAAGATCGAAGCGCTGCTTCGGAAGATTTGGAAGAGATTTGGAGATGCAAAAATTCTGACTAAGGAAGGAATTTCGCCAACGATAAAACCTCCGATGATGGAGTCGAACAACATCACGCTGGAAGAAATGGTGTGGCTTCAGCTCAAGACGGCATGCCTGTGAATGATCCTAAGCAGTCCAACGCATTGGACAGCAAATGCATATCTGTGGTCCTCTGTGGTGCCAAATATCTCTTCACGCGTCATAGTACTGGTGGGGTAGCGGATGTCATGCAAATTTTCCGGGAACCTCCGCGCGCCGAGAGGGGATGAAAAGGTCCCCTTTGAGAACGATCGGAAACAGAATGCAGAGGAGAGGGAGCTACGAGACAGATGTTTTGTGGGTGGCGGGGCATGGAAGAAGGATGAGAACTGCGGCAGGTGCCAGTAAGGGTCAGGTCCCGATTGCTAAGCGATTGATTTGTGACAAGAAAGGAAAGCTCACGTTGCAAGTTCGGGATCACCAAGAATCGCACCGATTCGCACATATTTTTTTTGGCTTTGTACGACATCCCGCCAAATCCGATATTATTTTTCGTATGCAAGGGAGTGTAAGTCCAGGTCTCATCATCATCGTCCCCGAATTTTATCTTTCTCCTCCTACCACCACCAATGTGTCCGTTCATTCTGGCTGATTCGACCCACTACTACCCAGACCACAGTCCTCACCATCAGGTGCCTGTGAAGACAGAGGCTTCTGCTTCCCCGGATTTATTGCCTCCTAGCATTGCTTCCCTACAACAGTTTCAGTTCAAGTTTCACGCACCACCGTCCTCGTCGTCCCACGGGTCTCTTTCTTCCTCGCGTCATCCTTCTGAGCCACCTGCTCCCACACCGAATCACATATATCATCGCTTTGGCTCGGACTCGTCTTATAATCTCGCGTCTACGCAGTCTTCCTGGCAACCTTCTCCTGGCTCATCGCGCAGGACACCGTTAGACTCGTCCCGCAGTGGTATGATCAACGGAGGTAGTAAATACGACCTGCCACCATCGGAACACTCGATGTCTTACGAAGACTACGACGACGTTTCAGACCTTGTTGACCTGCCCGTTCCATCTCATTCCAGCGGGCCCAGAGATGTCACCAGTGCATCCTCTTTAAATGGCTCGGGGAAGCACGTCAGGCGTCGCAGTAGTAAAGGTGCGTGCGTCCGCTGTGGGGTGGGTCGGTGCGGTACCACTGCTTGGCCCCACAATTCCCCCCCCGGTATTGTTCAACTATGACTTACCATCATCTCGCGGAATGTCCCTGCAGCATGTGATCAATGCCGGAAATCGAAATGTAAATGCGAACGATCTGGACCTGGCGAACCGTGCAAGAGCTGCGTTATGCTTGGAACTCGTGAGTGCCTCATTCCTGCTGCGTGTTGCATCTCGTGTTCTCTTGGCCATATTCTCTTGAGAATAAGCTGAATGTCGCCCACTCGACTCTAGTCGTTCAGAGGATACTCCAGTCTATCCCCATATAGCATGGGTTCTTTGATCATACTCAACTGCCCTTGTATAATACTACTTTCCTTCTAGACTCTCCGCTTCATCTCCAATGAACTCGCTAATTCTTTTGTTTTCCCAGCATGCACTTTTCTAGGACCATCCAGAAAACGTGGCCCTCCGAAGGGTTACATCGATGCCATCGAGGCGCGTCTTCACCAGACTGAAGCGCTATTAGGTATCATGCTTTCTGCAAGCGATAGTCGCGCGCAAACCCTTCTTCGAGATATCAGCAAAGTACGTTGAGATCTGTTCGCGTAGCCTTCGAATAAAGTTCACACAACCTTTGTTCCCTATCGATCGATATCTTTCGCCCATCTTTGGAGTTCGCCGCTGACATCGGATCTCGCTGTTTTTCTAGGATCCATTAGCAAGAGAAATCATCAATCGCGTGGACAATTCGCCGTATGGAGTGAAGGGCAGAAAACGAAATGAGACCGACGGCAAGCCTCGTACCGGACACCAGGCTTCCAATTCCGACTCATCAATCACGACCTCCCAAAAAACCGAATCTCCGAATGTCGATTTGACTTCTACCCAGTGCGTCTCGAGCAACTTGCGATGCATCACATGTCACTCATCTTATTTTAACGCGACAGCCCCTCTAATGAATGGCAAGATCGTGTTTCAGCGATGTTACATGCATCCTCTCACAAGGACGAAAACTCCTTCAATACTGACAATGCAGCAGACAATCAACGTCTCCGACCTCAATCAAGCGCGCCGGCTCTAACAGCGTCCTACTCGAGCGCTCGCCCAAACCTCCGAGTAAGCCTCTCTGCCTCGACCTCGCCCGGTCTGGGCGGAACTGACGACGGTCAATCGCCCGCCCGCCGACAACGGCGGCGCGTCGACATAGAGGATGTAGACTACAGACGGCCCGCGTACTCGAACAACTCCGCACCGAATTCCGCCGTTTCGCAGATGCGCGGATCACCATCCGGACACCTCCATGGGTATGAAAATGTGCCGTATTCCGCTGTCAGCCCGAGGGATTCCTCAATGCGCAGGTGGAGCGTTAGTACGCACGATAGCCTGAGCTCGGGAAGTGAGGAGTTGATGGGGGCGGTGGGACAGTTAAGTTTGAATGAGGACGAGCAGGTGCGGTACCATGGCAAGGCCAGTGGATTACACCTACTTGGCAACAAAGAGAGGGTAGATTTGAGGAACGAAGGAGGAATATGGTCTGTTGTTGATGCTTTTCTTGAAGGATGTAGGACGGTCGCTGACTTGCTTTATGTTCAGGCGATTTCCTGGTGCCCGTGTTTGGCCACGGCTTCCCTCCTCAGGCTCTGCTCCCATGAACGACGACGACGACTTAGTTACTCAACTCCCGGAACCCAGAGTGCAGGAACATCTCTTGGATCTCTACTTCAAGTATGTCCATCCTGTACTACCCATCGTTCACAAAAGGCTCTTCTTCGAGGCGTTTCAAGCAGGGTATGTCCGCCTTATTCATCACTCATTCTCTGCTAATTAAGTTCATCAGCCAGCATGAGAATTCTCGTTCACCAGAACCTCACGGCGGTCCCTCACCCTCCCCATTCAATCGCCGCCGCCGCCGAGTTCCCCCGTTGCTCCTCCTGGCAATGTACGCAACTGCAGCGCGGTACTCTGATATGACTCCAAGGCCTTTGGATACTTCAATGATGTGGGAAGCAGGCGATGGATATCTGAATCAAGCAAAAGACATACTCGAAGGCTCATATGCTTCCTCGCGTCCCTCCACATGTCAGGCATTGCTTTTGATGGGGTATAGGGAGATTGGAATCGGCGCGATGGCACAGGCATGGACGTATATCGGTATGGCGATCCGTATGGCGCAGGACTTGGGCATGCATCGCAGTGCGGATGGTTGGGCTCGCGAGGATCTTGGAGGACGCCTTTTTGGTGAATGGGAACTTCATGAGAGAAAGAGGATTTGGTTCGCGTGTGTAATTATGGATAAATATGTTTCCACGTATATTGGTATGTTTCCATCTGCCTTTTGAATCCTTGACACATTGACTAACATCATCTTGTGGCGTCCCAGGTCGACCGCTGATGATTTTCGAGCGGGACTTTGATACCCCACTGCCTAGCGAGGATGACGTACGCTATCAGTTTCGTCATTTTTTCCTGATAATAACTGACTTCATCGTGCCTCGGTATCAGCTGGAAGAACTTGAGGAATGGACGCCGTCTTCGTTCCCCGAAAGCGGCGGGAAAGCGCTCCCAGTTCCTGGAAGAATCATCTCGTGCTTCAACGCATCGGCTACTTTGTGTCCGTCGCGTCTTTCTCTCTTGCTTTTTTAACATGGCATTGACTTCTTCTCGTGTAGCGGGAATTTTAAGCGTCATTATACAATCAATCTATGCCATTCGCCCAGTCTCGAGTCGGCATTCGGAGTCGAAATTCCATGAAAGTTTGCTGGACAAATGGTACATCGAGCTTCCAGAACATTTACGCTATGAGCCTGGGTCCTCTAAGCGACCGATACCTACGCCGCACGTCTTGACGCTCCACATGCAATATTGGTGTACTGTGCTTTTGCTTCATCGACCATTGTGAGATTTTTTCCTAGCCTTTTATGAAGCCTTCTCTTATTTCCTCCGATCACGCATAGTATTCGGCAAAATCTCAACCACACGAGGCTTAAAAAGTAAGTCCTAATCAATTGATTTCGACCTTGGCTCATCTTGAGATGTTTTTCTTAGTAGCGCCGATGAGTCTGATGATGTCGAGGTACGGGCTATCGCCGAGAAGAGTTATGAACTCTGTGCTGGTGCTGCCAATCGCATCACATCGATTGGTGTGTTCTGCCTCTGCCTTATCTTATAAAAGTGTTTAATTCCGTCGCCGAAGCCAAAACATATTCCGAGACCTATACCCTGGACCGATCTGCCGTGTTCTTGTGCTACTACATCTTCACAGCGAGCATTATGCATGTGACTAGCTGTGAGTACCAATGTATTTACACTTAAAGTGGTGACTGATTCGAGATACGGGGAAATAGTAACAACACATCCAAATGACCCCCAAGCTCGCATGGGACTTAGTCGGTGTATGGATGTTCTTCGCATGATGGAAGTCGTCTGGCCGAGTGCCGGACGTGCTCTCGAGCTCTTGCGTGGTTCCAAAGTCAATACCCAAGATGAAGATTTCGTGCTTCCTTCTAGTCACATTCACCGCCGCAAGCGGTCGGCCGAGCAACCTTTGAACGATGCATTTGACCGGAGCCTTCCTTTGGATAACGTGGATCAAGACTTTCTCGAGCTCCGGCCCCCATCCTACAATGCTCAGTATGGCAGTCATGCCGCCTATACCCCCGCCGAGGACGTACAGTCTCATGGTCATGGCCATGCCCCGTCGCCCTCCCCACAAGTGCCATACATCCCGTCGTACGATAGATGGCCTTCGCAAAATGCAAATTCGTACGCGTTCTCCGGACCACTCTCCACCTCCGTTCTCCCTCAACTTTATAGCACCGGCCTTGTTGACGAACGCGGATCCTCTGGAAGTCAACGAGTATATTCGCAACAGGACCAGACACGCACTAGCCATGCAAATCGATATCCGCAATACTGGAACGACTTTTCCACATTTCCCCAACTAGGCACTGCGTATGGAAACTACCATGAACCGTCACCAGTCCAACCACAGCACCCTACCCCATCGCAGGTATACCTTGCTGAACCTTATAGCCTATATAGTTGAGGAACTGTTTTTCTGATGGTGAACACGAACTGACCCATTATTTTTCTTGTCGCAGATCATCCACCTTCAAATCGATAATTTCTGTCCCGCTCTGCGGCTTGCTTTCATACAGTTGTAGTTAAGTACTAATCTGGTGGATTCGTTGATCAACATATCCATTGTTATTCTTTTGCTTTGACGTGTCGTATCATCCACTTTATCTTGTATCTTTATGTATCATGTTTGGACAATTTCCATCCGGTCACAACACTGAATCTGTAACTCCTCGCATGGGTTACAAAGTTCCCGACAGCGATCGACGCGTCTTACCATTTCCCCCAGCCCTTACGTCCCACAACGGTACATTTCACGTTATAATAAGGGCCAAACTAACTCTAGATCTTCCTGAACCTGCCTGCCCGCGGCCTTCGCAAGGATTGGAATGAGAGCTAGCAAGCACTTTATGTTAGTTTGTGATTAGGGGTGGCGCATCGCATATTTCTTCACGACCAGTGGACATCCTGACACATCAGACTTGGTCAAAGCTATGATTTGTGCCTAATTCTCGTCTCGAATTTCAATCACAACTGGCTCCGTTTTATTCAGAGTCTGCCAAACCGAAGCCTTCGTCTCGCGGTCAATCCCAGAACACACGTTCAATAGTAAGGAAGCATTATTATTTCTCTGTCTTAGAGGGCGTGCTGTCGAGTCAATCCACCTCTCCGAGTCTTACACTCTCACCTTCAATTTAGTTGGTAAGGCTGGGGACGGGAATCCGAAGCCCTAGGCTAGATCACTGATACTCAAGTACGTCGTTTAAGTCTCCGATAAGGGGTGTGCAAGTAAGTACTACTGTACCATTTCAACCGTATGTTCACGCCATGTTACGCGTTACGCAGCATGTTCACTTTGCAAACGGTTCAGGCTTGGTGGTTACATGTTATGATCTCCGAATAGGTTCACTTGGCCCATTCCACCAGTCATGCGAGGCCCCAATCTGGGTCGAAAATGCCTCACTTAACGATAACGTGAGTTTAGAATGCCATCGCCAGCGCGTTTGTCGACACAGTTGGGCTTCGCGAGAGCGCTTCAAATTTAGATACCTTAAAATGAACGATTTGAGTGAAGTTCACTGGGCTGCCGTTACCGTTACGAAAGTGCGATTAGGTTCAGTTCAAGCCGAAATGTTACGCCTTACTGAACCTACGGTCGAAATGGTACAATACTTACAGTATCTCGGGCCAGGCTCGTGTTGGCCTCGTTGATACTTTCTGATTGGTTTT
>JABCKG010007795.1:7620-17860 GCA_018851835.1 Hypsizygus ulmarius | reverse complement strand
TGCCGGGTCTTTTGGTCGCGTCGATGATCTCTCAACCACATCGAATGCATTCGACTGTCGACTGCACAATACATTCAACCCCCTCCGAGAAGCCCGCTCCTGCTCCACGTCTCAAACTTCGTCGAAACTTCTCTCGAGAATCAGATTACCAAAACCATACTTACCGCAGTTTGAGATGCATGTCTCTTGTGTACAAGTACATAGAAAGAATGCAAAAGGAAATGCACAAGGCCAACACGTATCGTGCGTCCTTATACATTTCCACTGCACAGATGCCGTGACCGCGTAGTCAGAATACGAGCCTGGATCGAGTACCTGGAACGCGTCGCTGCCATGAGGGAGACAAGAATGGGTCCTTGGCGTGTCTCATTTATTTCGAGGGACTTGGGTGGATCATGTAATCCAATCGCGTTCCTGGACGGTGTGTTTGGTTCGAACTGCGTTGTGCGCGGAGGAGGTCTCAGTTCGTGCTCGAGGATGGTGCCGCCGGTCGGCAATATGTGCCGTGTTTGTGGCGGTACTGAGTAGAGGTCCTTGTGCGCGATGAATGGAATACCTGTACTTCTCGTGATGTTGGTGTTGTTCAAGCGTGTTAGAGCGTGTTTCACGAGCGGACGTGCTTTAGATTCCTCAGTTGTATCGATGGACTGAGATGGATGGATCATGCATGATTCGATGTCTGATTGTCTATTTCGGAGAACACTTCTGTCGATGATCATCATACTACGCGGTGGTCAATCTGTCAGATCAGCAAATGAGGTTGGATTTCGAGAAGGAATACGTGCTGGAATTCCTGCATGTGTTTGCAATGAAGAGGCAATATCGCAACCATCGATGGATGTGAGAAGATGGAGATGTCCATCGATGAGGGGTCGTGAATGCGCAAAAAGAACAAAAAGAATAAGGTATTGGAAGTGTGGGTCACTTGATCGGATGCGATGGATGGATAAGTTGCAAGGTGAGAACTCGGGCAGAGGGTATGGGCGCCTCCCTGTCCTTATTGTCGAGGCGACATTTGACACAGTGAATGGAATAGAAATTTCCTGGCATTCTTCGAACTGAGTCGATTCATCAACTACGCAGGGTGGGTCCATTTCCATCTATCCATCCATCCACTGCAAGAAGCTTTCGCTAATTCTGCAGTGATTCCTGGATGCTGGATGCTGTGTTACTGTAGGTCCAGTCGACATATGACATGAACCCATTTCCGTGTCACTGCACACCATGGCCCATGCCTGAGGGCTTTCTCAAGGAAGACGAGAACGAAGCATGACTAAAGAAGACAGCTGACGACAGATAACTCACCATAGCACTGACTGTGCCTCGTCCCAAGGCGGTGCGCACGCAACACAACAGCAAGGCAGAACTTCCTTCTCTGGTAAAGAGAGGTCTCCAGTTAATTCAAAGACAAGCCAAGGCACCATGCTCATGGCACGGAGAACGCTATCGCGTAAGTTATGCATGTGAGACGCACACAGACGCGATTTCAGCAAAAGCCTGGATTTCGAAGCTTGATCAGCGTCATGAAGCATCTAGACCATGGCGCAGTAGTCGGAGGATGCTTTACAGTATCTGACAATTTCATCCTACGATAGAACTTTGCGGTGGGATGGTGACTCAGCTGAGTTACCTTACGTCGACTCACCAGGACCGCAGGTGGTAGCAGGTACGCGCGTGATAGAAAGGACATAATTGCTAGAAAGGTACGGATCCTCCCTATGACGATATTTGTCGAAAGGTTGTTTTTAGTCAGGACAAGTACGGGACCAAAAATAAGATCGATGCTTACTGCTCAATTGGATATATTCATATCGATACCTCGAGCGATACCTCGAGCGTGTGTCGTCTTACAAAAACAGTGAGTCAGTTACTCAGTATTTGTTATCGGGGACTTAATCCCGTAAAAACTTACTAAGGTATATGTTGCAACATGTCGCTAACCACGGTCAAAGATCCATGTGCATGAATACCGGTGACGACGGAAGGAGGTTTCTGCTCAGCGACAAGAGATAATCCTGCCAAGGATGGCATCGATAAAGTAGTAGCCACAAGCCATCTGCCTCCACGGAGAGGCGTGGTTCTCGGAGACCACTAGAGCCATAGAACTTAGAAGAACGAGAGCATCCATTCCGTTTGCATGATATCAAGATGTGGCGGAGGATTTCCTGAGACTCGGAGCTGAAAGCCACCGATGATACAAGAGAGGAGATGCGAATCAGCTCGACCGGTGTCCACGGGAGACGGAAGTGCACCAAGTGTCAACCTGAACTTCGATTTGACGCTTTGGAATAGTTTTGTTGGTTGAAAGTTACTGTTGCCGGGAAGCCGCAACGAAATCACGTTGAGTCACAGAGCACGTGGTGTTACTTACTTGCGAGATCGGAATCCTTGAACCCCACCACCACTTTTGCCACAGACCAGTTCTGGTTTCAAGCCATCAGCATTACGAATTATGCTCCCGATATGCGCCAATCAAAGTTCAGAATAGCTGAAGTCGGTGGCTATCTTGCGGCCAATATAGATGTCTCAAGCCTTGGCGACTTCCTTCGTTCTTCTGCTCTCGCTTTGTGGCGGAAGACTTCTGTCGCCCCAAAACTATTTGCATGCATGATAGAAGGATACATCCAGCGTCTCTTCAGCATATTTTAATTATGCCCCATTCTACAAAATTATATAAAGCATAAAGCTAAGAAGTCCTTTATCCAGGGCTTTCTGACATCACGACTCGGCATTCAAAAACGAGCGTCTATCGAGTCCGCTGATCCCGATGGGATATGTCGACATCCGTGTTGCTATTTTTGCATGGTTCCACTGGTTCTAATACTACAGGCATGATGTATCGTTCCTACTCAATGTTGTGATGAATCGGGTGCTCACTCGCTCTTTCATTCTTCCCCTTCTTGTTTGTCAAACATTTGTCTGGATAGGTCGTGTCTTGCCCACGTTGATCACGGACAGAAGTCTTGGAGCGACTTCTTCTCTACATGATTCGGACTCACTACGTTCCGAGCGCCTGGCTGTTGAATGGAACACCGGCAGGTTCGACAAGCGCGCGGATTTTGATCCTGCCCAAATGCATCCGATACGCAATAAGTAGTACCTGGGAAAACACTTACCTTCACGTAATGCCTTCTCGAGCTCATGTGGTTAGTCTTGTGTCGTTTCTCTCACTACGCATCCGATATTTCTGAACATTCATTAATTATTCCATTCACAGTGTGTTGTCTACATTTTCGATACTATTCCATGGCTGACATCAGTGAGACATTGTCTCTTTCACTATCGCGAGCAATAGGCAGGCCTGACCGTTCCGTCGAGCTATTACACCGCACATTTCTCATCGGCGAAACCTCCATTCTTTGTCGACTAATCGAGGGTGAGACTCGGTTTAGTAGTTTCCCAATGATTCTGATCTACCCATTTGTTCTAGTCATGCATTCGTTTTCAAGTAGCGGAGTATCGTACTCCTCTCTAATCTTTTATCTGGCTCATTGATGCAGTTCTTCCGACTTCGCAAATGACTTACACACTTTCCAGACAATCTCCGAGTAGTCGTCCATCTGCACGCGGACGGCTGAATTGACTCATGTACACTGTGAGGAGACAAAGCCTCCGTGAGACAGTTTGCGCCACTTTCTCAGCGGTAACTTCACACGAAGCCTTTGCTCAAGTAAGTAAAAAAATTGCTCAGTTGGTCGCATTGGCACTTTGCTCTGCACCCTTGTACTCCGGTGTGGCTGGGATGGTTTCCCACTGCGGAGCTACGTGCTAACATCCTATCTATTGATTTCGTTGTCAACAACTGCAAAGTAATCAAGTGCATTGTGTTCAGTCTTCATTACTTGGGATTTCTAAATATTCTCAGCCAGAAAGTTGAATTGGTCTTGCTATGTCCCAACTATGTCCTCGGATTACTAAACTGTGCTGTGATTGCTCGGGCTCATCCTTCCAGCGACTGCAGCCATGCTTCATATAGACGCATCTTCTCCTCCGGCGAAGCATACATAAACTTCATATTATCCTCGAATGAATCAAACTCGATGAATATCGAATTTGTCGCCTGCGGCGTTGGGTTGTAGGATGTCAACCCCCGATGATCATACACTGTGATCCACTGAAAATCATTCTCTGCCAGGCCGGCTTCCATCAGCCAAACTTTCATCTCCTTGTCTTTGTCCGTCTCCACGAAATCTGTGCGATTAGGTGACATATCCCATGGGTGCGGTTCGGGTTGATATCGTGTCATGAAAATAAATCCTTCATTCATCGACTCGGGAGGGTATGTGATCAGCTCCGCTTTGAAATGCAACAGCTCGTGAGTGGCGAAGTAATTGTCGATAAATACCACCAGGCTTGCAGGCTCAGAAGACGTCTTTCCTTTGGGGATCGTAATATTGTAGTGCGCGATGACGTTTCGCGTGCTCCTGGTGCTCGTGAAGTAGCCATACAAACGGTTGAATGTCATGGTCTAAATGTACGAGCAAAGAAGTAGTCTGATGGACAGTAATCAAGGCAAGTTTATTATCTCACGGTCCTTCTACAAGTCTTGGAGAGACTCACGAAAGACGATGGAAGTGACTGAGAAGCTTGAAGTTTGAATGCGGAGGAGTAAGTATCGAGAAGTCCACTGCTTGGTCGCTGCGATTCCGATTCCTTGGAGATCCCAAATAAAGTGCGCAGGTGAGTAGGCTTGAGGTCGGAAGGAATCCAATATTATGGCGGTTCCAATTGACTGAAATCAGAACTATGGTGATTTACGTGCGCCAGTGAAAGTAAAAGACAGAAGGATCATGGAAAGCCACGTGGGCGCGAATATTTGCATTTGCTGTGATTTGTGGTGCACTTTCTTTCGAACCAAGCAGCGTCCAAAAATTCAACGTGTGGAAGGCACGCCGGACCCTCATTAACTTAGCCATTGACACGATTGGTCGCAAAGAAATTGGCGTATTGGATTCTCAGGCCTATCTCATCACCTAAAACGGTGGACTGAGCCATGTGGGTGCAAGTCTTTTCCTTGTATACCGAATTCTAACCGACCCTAGATTCCCAGTTGACCATTGACGGAATTTCTGCATTAAAGAAACCAGGCTTTATAAACTCTCGGGGCATCTGTAAAACATCAGATCAGATTCGTGCTCTGTGAGTCTGCTGGGGGAGTTCCAGAATTTCACCCGCTGACGGATGATACTCTTTACTATTAGTGGTCAATCATTTTTCATCTACCATGGCAAGCCAACCACAACCTGGGCCGTCGTCGCCACCGTACTATCACTACACCACCCACAGCCAGCCCCACCCATATCCCCAGCACCAGCCGCAGCACCCAAACCAGCCGTATGCCCAGCCCCAGCCATACCCATCGTACCCACAGCAGCACTACCCACATCCGTCGCCGGTACGGTCACCAGTCGTCTTCCAGCCAGCATGGCACTCGCAGCCCCCGTTATCGCCGCTCCCAAAGCAGCTGTTCATGCCACCACCGGTCGTCGAGCCCCTGACCAACGTGGCGTACGCACGTACAGGAACGATACCCATGACCGCCACAGCAAGGACAGCATCGACATCATCTACGCCTCCTCGAAATACCACCAGTAGCGATTCTTCACCGACGGCACCACGAAGTCGTTCGCTAGGCGGCTGGGCAATATGGTCTCGCCGTCCGGAAGACCCGGCACATGCACCGGGCATCATCATCTCCCCAAACGCAAAACCCCCGCCGAACGTCGTACAGCGGGCACTGGAGCTGCGCACGCCGCCGCCTTCTCCCTCGCCGCTGCCATTGCACGACATTGAGCTGGCGTCCAATGACGCACCCACGCCCTCGGCTCCGTCATCCACGGTGCCTTCGTCGTCCGTTACGGATGTCACAGACACACCTGGATCGCCTGTGTCTTCGAGCACGTCTTTGTCGGCGTCGGGGTCTGCTGCAGGGACGCCTGCGAAGGACGCAGCCAAGGAGGACGCTGTACTTGCCTCGCCTGTGGCTTCTGTCCCACCGCCTCTTGCTGCATCGGAGGAGCCATCTGAAGCTGCACCACAACCTCAGCAGCCTGATGCCACACCGCAGACGCATCCGGAACCTGCAATTCAGATACAGCCCGAATCTATAAGCCAGGCGCCGCAACCCGCAAAAAAATCATGGGCTTCCCTCCTCCAAACGCCTACCTCCCCCGGATCGTCCACCCAGAAACCACGCAACGCTCTCCCCACATCCTCAGTCGTCGGCATCTCCATCCCCGCATCGTCCACCTCCAGCACCGCCCCGACTCCGCAAGTTTTCCATCCAAAACGCACCGAACTCCTCGCACTGCTTACCTCTGCTCCTCCGCCTGCTGTCGGGGGATTCGCGTCCGCTGTCAAGTCGTCCATTTCGACCCCACAGCAGCAGCAACAAGAGCGCATCCGCCCGCGCGGGCTGATCAACGCGGGCAACATGTGCTTTGCCAACTCGGTGCTCCAGGTGCTTGTATACTGCCCGCCGTTCCGCAAGCTCTTTGTTGAGCTGGGGCGTGTCGGGATCGGCGCGGTTGCGAGTGGAGAGAAGGAGAAGGAGGGCAAGGAGGGGATGACACCGCTCGTGAATGCTACTGTTGAGTTTGTGAAGGAGTTCGTGGTATCGCCGCCTCCTGCTTCGGCGCCGAAGGTGAATGGACGGAGTGTGGGTCCGAAGAATGGGAACGGGAATGGGAAAGGGAAGGGCAGGGATGAGGAGTATGGGGGGAAGGCGCAGGACGAGTGGGAGGATGGGGAGTCATTTATACCGTCGTATGTTTATGATGCGATGAAAGAGAACAAGCGTTTCGATAATATGCGGGTAGGTGTTCTCTTCTCCTCAGTCTTTCCATTGCTCTGCTTTGCAGTTGTTTCTTCATTCAATTGCTTTCATGTTTGCTTAATGTGATTTCTCTCCCCTGCAGAGTGGCCAACAAGAAGATGCGGAAGAGTTCCTCGGGTTCTACCTCGACACGCTCGAGGAGGAGCTGCTTGCGCTAGTTAATTCTCTGTCGACTCCTGCCCCGTCCGCAAAGGCTTTGCAAAAGAAGGCCCCGCTAGTGAATGGCAAAGTTGTGGAGGTGGAGGGCCAGGCGGAGAAGGAGGACGGGTGGTTGGAGGTTGGGAAGCGGAATAGGATGGTTGTCACCAGAACTGTACGTGATGGTCCCTTCGATACTTTTGTTTTCTTGACTTTCTTCGTGACTATTACACTACCGAGATTTACCTAGTTCCCCTCTCTTCCCTCTTTTCTAATTCTTCCATTTGCCTTCATTTCACGTCCATCCCTTCTTCACCGCAAACTTCGCTCACAACTCCTTGACCAGATAAAATCCACGGAGTCGCCCATCACACGTATTTTCGGCGGCAAGTTCCGCTCGACGCTCAAGGTGCCGGGCCAAAAGGACTCTGTGGTCGTGGAGGACTGGAGGGCCCTTAGGCTCGATATCCAAGTTCGTGCTGTCTCCAACGCTCTCTTTTGTGTGCTCTCCAACTCACCATGGTTCAATGATCCAGCGTGATGACGTCAACACGATCCAGGACGCGCTTTCACACATTTCGGACCCGCAGACAATCCATCTCTCGCATCCGGCACGCGAGGCAAGCCAGCAGGTGCTGATCGAGGCGCTCCCGCAAATCCTTGTCGTGCATTTGAAGAGGTTCTGCTATGATGTGCAGGTGGGCGGCGTGGTGAAGGTGGCGAAGGAGGTGAGGTTTGCGCCTGAGTTGGAAATAGGGAGTGGTGAGTTATATCATAAAGCTTTGTCTGTTTTTCAATTGGTGGAGGCTAATGCTTTTTGGAAGATATCATGGCTCCGGCGATGAGACGTGCGCAACCGACAAAATACAAACTCTTCGGAGGTACGTTCCCCACACCGCTAATGTCCTCGCTGTTCACCTTGCTCACCCATCCTGTCACGTCCAGTCCTTTACCACCACGGTCAATCCGCCTCAGGCGGGCACTACACCCTCGACATTTTACACCCTACGCGATACCCCGCTTCTTCTTCCCCTGCGCAGACCCAGCCATCACAGCGTGAAGGGTGGATACGCATCGACGATGAGCTGGTGTCGGATGTGCGTCCGGATGACGTGTTCGCCTTGGGCTCGGAGAGGGAGAGGGAGGAAGATGGGAGGTGTGCGTATTTGTTGTTCTACAGGAGGATACGATAGACCGGATGAGTGGGTATGTTCCCCAGATTTTATGTGGGGTTGGGCAGGTCTCTCTTTCTGGCATGGGATCTTAGATCCCTGCGTTTTGCAGTACGTGCCGCCTGGCGAAACATGTGTCGAGAGGACTGCTCGGTTATCAGGCTTCGAAAAAATGCCAACGTCAGTAAATCCTACGACTTTGAAGCCCGAGTTGACTCTGTTTTACATCAGACTATTCTTGAAGCTTCCCAAGAGGCACAAACGCAATAGCGAGACTAATCTAGACCAGGCAGAAGCCCACTACGTGATATCGGAAAACAAGCGCCAAGACGAATTCAATACGAGCATTTGCGAGCAGCAACAGGAATATGCGGATGAGGAGAAGGCGCAATGGGAAGCGGAACTACAACGGGCCAAAGAGTTTGACGAAACAATGGCCGGCTTCAGTTCTACATTCGATATCAATGTGCACCGTCGAGAAGAGGCTTTCCTACATGCGCAGGCAAAGCAGGACGAGGCATTCCGGATAAATGAAGAGGGTCGAGAAGCAATCTTTTCAGAAGGGCAGAGTATTCGCGCTCTTTCATTTCAAAGGGAACAAGATACGCGAAGCAAGCGCTCGGATTGGTATAGCGCCGTTCGAGATGATCATTTTCAATATGGTCGTCGTACGAGGAAAGTTGTCTGTGACGAGCTTGAAAAATCTCTTGTGGAACAATTCAATGACCTTGTCCGAGCTCAGGAAGACTTGTTTACTTCCAATGAGGGCCGAAGAGACGACACCGTTAATAAGTTGGTGAGTTGACCACAAGTACTTATATATACTCAGTAGGATTCTTACAATTCCTGCAGGTTGAAGAAGACACGGAGCTTCGGCGCGTCCTACCCAATGCGGAATCCATGATAGGGATTGCTGGTAGCCCAAATCCCGATTTAAATTCTGTCGATCTTCCAACAGTCAACCCCGAGCACCCTGCAAGTATTGATGAGGGTCAAGAGCCCGAATGCCCTCCGCTTGAGAATTACTTTCCGATACCAGAGTCGGCAGATATCGATACAATCAGTGCTAGTCAGCGTAGGTCTTCATCCTCTGACTCCAAGAAACTGCACAAACTCAATAAATATTTCCGCCTTTCCCCCCCGCCTTGCCCCTCTTCTCTAGCATCTCCATCAGTTGGTTCTAACAACCGAGAAACACCCTTCAATGACGAAGAGGAAGAAGGCTTCCCAGTGCAATTAGTGCCCGAAGGGTTTTCTAATGGAATTTTGTTACCGCCATCACCTCATAGAGAGCTGGCCGATGAGTCGGCTGTATCAAACTCAAGCCCAGATACTCAAGCAAAAAAAAATGATGGCGGTACTCAAGGAGGATCAACAACAAAGATAATCATTCAAGAGCCGACGAGATACCCTGACGTCGCAAAGGTCGGCAGGGGAATGCACGATGTACGGTTCGATGCTGCGCAACAGGAGCGCCAGCGTATATTCTCTCGTGAAGAAGAAGAAAGGGAGAGCAAGTTCAGGGAAAACGAGACTGCGCGGGAGGGAGCAGAGGCTGCTAGGAGAGAGCGGTTCAACTTGAAGGAACAAGCTCGGAAGGCCCGCCACCACGCGATGATGGTAGCACATAAGGAGTTGTTCGATGAGCGGCAGGCCGAACGGATGATACCAGAAGTCATGCGACACGAAAAGCATGAGGCAGCTCAGGCCCGCCGCTACCAGCTGTTTGAGCAGACATTGCTTGTTATTCGACATAAGTTTGCGGCAGCAAATAGCTTGGAGGATAAAGTTATGGCGTCCATGACTGGTGCGGTCAGGAGGCTTAATGATAAACAGAGCACATTGCTGTGGGAGGCTAGGGAACATATCCAGGCCCGGTTTGAAGAATCTCAGCACAATCGGGATCACCTGCTGGGCTATACAAGAGAACGTATGCCATCATCTGGTGTTCTTGGAGAGAGCCGTCGCCGGCCTCCTGTAGAGGCCCGACCTGCACCTTATCCACGCTCCCGAATTTCATTTCACTATCCTGTGAGTATAGCCTCGACAAGTGTGAACCTTTGCTAAGTACTCAGTGACAGCATTCAAGCCCCAT
>JABCKG010007794.1:2294-17913 GCA_018851835.1 Hypsizygus ulmarius | reverse complement strand
GTTGAAGGTTTGAACTTCGTTTGAATGATGCATAAAGACAGATGAATCGGACGAGGCCGTCGGCGCGTCGCTGACATGATGAAGTTGATCAGAAATACACTTCAAACTCCGCTTTCAGCACTTCTCTCCAACCACTCGGTCGACTCCAAAATCCACTTCCCAAAAGTCAATCCGTACAGTGCGTACGCCTGCCAGTCCATAAGCGCAGTGCAGACTTAAACTCTCGGACTGCGAACACCGGAAATCTCAAGCCTAAAGCCCCTCAGACTTGACCCGTCACCTCAAATCAGCACAGCCGTGCTCCAGTAAACCACCGTGGTATCTCACCACTCCGTAAGACCAGATGTCTGTCCTTCTGGAAACTTCGTTAGGTGACATTGTAATCGACTTGGAGGTCGAGGCGTGCCCAAAGACTTGCGAAAACTTTCTCAAGCTATGTAAGGTTTATTACTACAACCTCAACGCGTTCTTCAACGGTGCGTTTACTTGGGTTCCTTTTCCTCTCATTTTTTTTCTAAGAAAAGATCTCCGAGCAGTGTCGAAAGATTTTTTGGCTCAGGCTGGTGACCCAAGCGCGACGGGGACTGGTGGCGAGTCAGTATGGTCGTATATTGCATCTGGATCCTTACCCTCCTCCAAATCATCCGTGCCCCGGTACTTCCCTCCTGAGATATTACCAAGGCTGAAACATACGCACAAGGGCACTGTCTCGATGGCTGTTGCGCCAGCACTTGAAGACCACAAGGGAGGATGCGGAAGTCAGTTCTTCATTACACTGGGTGACAACATCGACTACTTGGACGGAAAACATGCCGTGTTTGGGCACGTCGTTGAGGGTCTTGACACGCTGGATAAAATCAACGAGGTATTCACTGATCAGGAAGGACGACCATTCAAAGATATCAGAATAAGGCATGTCGTCATTCTTGGTATGAGTGCTATTCACCTTCCTTTTCGTGTATCGTATTGATAAAAGTATGGAACAGATGATCCGTTCCCGGACCCTCCTGGACTCATCAAGCCCCCCTCTTCCCCGACGCGTCCACCAGATAATTCAACAAGAATTGCTGAAGATGAAGATCCCCTTGCCACCCTTCCGGAAGAAGAGGAAGAACGCATCCGGCGGGAAAAGGCAGCTGCCGCATCGGCTCTCACGCTCGAGATGGTTGGTGACCTGCCGTTTGCCAACGTCCGACCTCCGGAGAACGTACTGTTCGTGTGCAAACTGAATCCTGTGACGCGTGATGAGGATCTGGAGCTCATATTCTCGCGATTTGGAACGATTATGAGTTGTCAAGTCATCCGGGATAAGCGAACAGGTGATTCTTTGCAGTACGCATTCATCGAGTTTGATAAGAGAGAAGACGCGGAGCAGGCAAGAAGATTATCTTGACTTCCTTTTGCTGTGTTACTAATCATAATGTACTAGGCGTATTTCAAAATGCAGAACGTGTTGGTGGATGACCGGCGGATATGGGTGGATTTGTACGGTTTCTCAACCCTTTTCGCCTCCAGGACTGACCTGATTTCCTTTCAGCTCGCAATCAGTCGCGAAGATCAACACACAATGGTCGAACGACGTCACAAGAGGTCCCCTTGCGAGTGCCAAAGGACGAAGTGGGTTTGCTGGGAGAGAAGATCTTGAAAAGACTCGTCGTTACCGAGACGAATATGTGTCGTCGAGAGGCCATGGCGGTTATGGTATGGTGTTCGATGTGCCAGACGGTGGGTCAGGCCATCGTCGGAAGCGTAGCCGGAGCAGGGATACGCGCCCAGATGACAGAGAGCATCGCCGACGGCGTTCTCGGTCGCCTGTTCCTAAGGAACGAGATGACCGACGGAGGAGCAGGAGTCGAGATGGAAGGCGTTCCAGCTACTCAGATCGAGACCGAAGACGTTAATTGTCATATTCATATGCTTATTTACTGCGCCGCCAGATTGCGCGAGACGTCCAATCAAAGCCGTGCTGGTCGGTGAGCAGACATGATTGATTTGGAATTGATTCTGGTGTTTGATTTAGAGCTGTTGTGGCCTCGCAGTGCCGCTGTATTCTCGAGCCACATGGTGCCGGCTGCCCCGTTTCGTCGACACACCGCTCGTGGGGAGTGATCCCCTTATGTATCGCTGGGATGACGGCCTTGAATCCATGCGAGACCCTATAAATTTGATTGTCTTTATGGTAATTTGTGTCAGCCTCTCCATTTCATGCTTTGCAATGGACATGCAACTGTTTGACGCTGTCGATGCCGATATCGTCCTCGTCTCTTGTGAGGAACAAGATCCGACGGAGTTTCGCGTTCATCGTTGCATCCTCTCCGCTGCCTCTCCCTTTTTCCATGATATGTTCACTTTGCCCCAGAATCAAGCAGCCCAGCAATCGTCTTCGATCATCCCGATGACAGAGTCGCATCACACGCTGCGTGCCCTACTGCAGTTTATCTATCCAGTGAACGACCCCCCTATCGGCTCTTTAAACGAGCTCGTACCCATCCTCGGCGCCTCTGTCAAATACGACTTCATAGCAGTTATCAGCACCCTCCGGAAACTCCTTGTTTCCCCCCAGTTTGCTCAGGCAGAGCCTACTCGTGTGTATGCCATCGCATGTCGCTTCGATCTGGAGGAAGAAGCGCAGATTGCTTCAAAATACACCCTCGGTGTCAATGTTCTCGACGCTCCACTTTCCGAGGATCTCAAGTATATAACCGCATTCTCGTATCATCGTCTTCTTGATCTTCATCGCCGTCGGGTACGCGCTGCAATTGATATGCTGAAGTTGCCGCAGGATATAAAGTGCATGCAGTGTAATGGGTCCTCGTTCTCTGTTTATGCAACGCCCAAGTGGTGGTACGAGTTTGAGCGGAGGGCGAAGGAGGAGCTGAGTGTGAGGCCGACGACGGATGTGATTTTTGGCATGGAATATCTGGCGCAGGTGGCGATCGCCGCTGGGTGTCCTCGGTGTGCAGGAAGTGTGTTAGATTCGTGGAAGTTCTTGCAGGATCTGAAGAGAAGTATCGATGAATTGCCCGCGACGATATGAATCGTACACTCGTCGGACTTCACGATACATAACATTAGCCTATCATACTCCACAAGTAAACTACCCGTCACTCCAACAATCTATCATGTGGAGAAGATACATTGAATGTTTAGACGTTGAACGGGAATGGGCCAAGGTTTAGGCAAGGATCCTTCAGGATTATTGCGATAATCATGACTCTCTCCAGAGCTGTATCTTATCCGAATCACACCATCAACACATCATGTCCGCCTTGCGATTCCGATTTGAATATCATACTTAACAGTACTTCTTGCCTTTCGCCACCACCATTCCCACTGTAAACAACATGACTACACCTCAGCTCGCATCTTTCAAGATCCCGGCGGTTGACAATGAACCCATGGTACGCCTCGCGAAGTCCACACAGAGCGTCATCTCGCCATGTTGACCACTGCTCACTCGTAATTAGAGGACCTATGTCTCAGGCTCTGCAGAGCGAAAGGCCCTAGAGGCGGCCATCAGCCAGATGGAACAGGAACTTCCTTTCGAAGTTCCCTGCATCGTTAACGGCGAACCGGTACGTTCCCACTTTCTGAATCCACCTACCATCGGGCGGATCACCTTACGACAACGCTCACGTCGATGAACCGCAGGTCAAAACTGGGAAGCTTGCGAAGCAGCCGATACCGCACGACCACGCGCGGCACCTCTGCACGTACCACGAAGCCGACGAGGCTACCGTGGCGAATGCGATTGACGGAGCGCTACAGGCCAAGGCAGAGTGGGAGAGTCTGCCGTGGAACGACCGTGCTGCGATCTTTTTGAAGGCTGCGGATCTTGTCAGTGGGAAGTACAGGTATAAGCTGATGGCTGCTACGATCCTGGGGCAGGGGAAGAATGCATGGCAGGCTGAGATCGATGCTGCTGCTGAGGTTGGTGTTTATGATCTCATCTCAGGAGTCTTTGTCTCATAATGGTTATTGTTTCGCCGTCATTGCTAAGCTCACAGATTTCTTGCGCTTTGGTGTTAAGTTCGTCGAGGAGCTTTATTCTCAGCAACCATCGAAGAACTCGCCTGGTGCTTGGAAGTGAGTTTTTCATTCCATGCCATAAAAGTTTCCGAAGTTGATTCGGTTTCAAAGTCGCGTCGAATACCGGCCACTCGAAGGATTCGTATTGGCGGTGTCTCCTTTCAACTTCACTGCCATCGGTGGAAACCTTCCTGGAAGTAAGTTGTTCGCATGGGTTTCATTGCGCCCACAATACTGATGCTTTTCGATCCTAGCCCCGGCCCTCGTCGGAAACGTCGTAGTGTGGAAACCCTCACCTGCTGCCACATACTCCAACTACCTCATCCACCAAATCTTCACAGAAGCTGGTGTCCCTCCCGGCGTCATTCAATTTACGCCCGGTCCTCCTCCTGAGGTCGTCGCGCAGGCCATCAACCACCCCAAATTTGCGGCTCTCCATTTCACTGGTAGCACCTTTGTCTTCAAGAAGTTATGGAAAGACATCTCCGCCAACCTCGACATCTACCAGAGCTACCCTAGGATTGTGGGAGAGACAGGCGGAAAGAACTTCCATCTTATACATAAATCTGCCGACATCAGGAACGCCGTCCTCCAAACTATCCGAGGCGCATTTGAGTACCAAGGCACGTCTGTCAGAGATAGCTCTATAATCCAAAGCTAACAGACCTCCAGGCCAAAAATGCTCTGCACTTTCCCGGCTTTATGTCTCCTCGTCAATTTGGAATGCTGGATTCAAGGACCAGTTGTTGTCTGAGACTGCCAAGATTAAGGTTGGAACACCCCTTGACTGGAGCAACTTCATGGGTCCTGTCATGTGAGTACATTATATCATTTTGCTTCGCTTGAACTCGACATTGACTCGTAACGAAGTGGCCGCCCTTCATATGACAAAATCACTGGTTATATTAAGAAGGCGAAGGACGCCGGCGGGAAAATTCTCTTTGGTGGAACTGGTGTGTTTCATATTGCCGACGATGAACTGAAGCCATCTTCTAACTTTCATCTGGGTGTAGGCGACGACTCCAAGGGGTTCTTTATCCAGCCCACTGTTATCCTGAGCAAAGATCCTAAGTCGGTGACACTCGTGGAGGAGATTTTCGGCCCTGTTCTTACCGTAAATTATCCCTATAAGCCCATTTCCTCGCACTGACGTTTTTTGGGGTTTCCAGGTGTACGTGTACGAAGATGAGGACTACGAGAAGACGTTGGACCTCATTGACACGAGCACCAGCTACGCCCTGACAGGAGCGATGTCAGTCTTCTATTTCCTTTCTCATGTACCCCTGCTGATAGTGGCTGCATCTATCCAGATTCGCCAGCGAGCGCAAGGCCCTGCTGACTGCCACCAACAGACTCCGCAACGCTGCCGGAAACGTATACTACAACGAGAAATGCACTGGTGCTGTTGTGGGGCAGCAGCCGTTCGGTGGCGCTCGCGGGAGCGGCACGAACGACAAGGCCGGGAGCATCAGTATCTTCTATCGCTTCGTCAGCGCAAGAAGCATAAAAGAGAACTTTGTAAACCTCGAAGATTTCCACTATCCTTCAAACTTGGTTTGAACCTTGGGGGCTGGAAGGAAAATGTATGCCGAATGCTGCTGTATGTATAAAAAGAATCCAGTTTAGGAACAGACCTGAATCTGTATCACTTAGCTCTAGCATCTCAATATATTGGAAAGTACGAGTGTTATACTATCACTGCTGGGGAGTTTGAAAGTAAAAACTGATCCTCCTGCACAATGATATCTGTTCCACTTTTCGTTATGATTCCAGAGAGCGAAATGCTTGTATGTCCTCTGCCAATATGAATATAAAAAAATCTCGAAGAATGGAGGGAGCTAAGAAATGCAATCATTGATTTACAGATATATATATATTGCTAAGAATGAAACCTCAGGCTCATCAGGCATGTGAGGAAGGTATGGGAGACGATATGAGATGGAAAAAGTCCATTTTCAAAGTCCATACCCCTTTCAATCTCCCAACCAGTGATGGTACCGTCTTATACGTACCGTAGGCTCGGGAGTCGGCAGACACCGTCGGTAGTCCCGGCGGCAATCTATAAGGAGAAGAAGAATCTGAAAAAACGTGTTATTTCCTAAGTACAGTATCTACTTCTCTCCATCTTTATCACAGATATCGCAAAGATATTGCTATATACAGGCCAATTCCGTGGCCGATTTAGAAGGCAGGGCAAAATAAGGAATTACTTATTTATTATTCGCTCGATACGCTCCTACATACACTCACTTCCACCCACACTGACAAGGGTCGAAGTCACTTTTGACATTTGCGGTTGGGGGAACAATGCGCATCGCCAAGAAAATTCACCACAGATCAGACACTCATTCCGATGCTGCACTGGAGCTACAGTAGACCTATTAATCACAGCCCTTGGATATTGTCCTCGGAATCCAACTCGAACGGCGGTCCGCATGCCTTTGTCAACCTTTCCTTGGTTCTTTATCTCTAGGACGGACGGAAATTGCTCTAAGGATGAAATGATATTCGAGGAAGACAATTTCTCCGACGTCGATGATAGCGCCTATGCATCCGGTATTGGTCGTGATAGGGCTTATCTAGGTCCTGCCAGAGCTTCGCATTTTTCTAGATTTCTGTTCTTTGCTGCCAAAACCTCCAGAAATACACCCGAGGCCCACTATCATCTTTTTGCCCCTGATGGGCCAAGGCACGGCTAAATGGAGTGGTAGAACTTGCACTTATCGTTATCTCTTCTGCCGAACTTTCCTATATCTTAAATAGCGAGGATGGTGTGGCATACCTGAGGTGGGACTTTTGAGTGCGACAGTCAAGCTTGCTCAAGTTCGCGTCGCGCCTTCTTTACGAACGGACCCAGCGCAAAGATGTCCGACCACATTTTGCCTCAAGGTGCTGGATATGGTGTCGGTGAGTTCAAATTACATTCACACGTATCACTTAGCATTGAGCGCCTAAGATAGTCGTCGGTATGCAAAACATGGCCGAGTTCTTCGTTGATCAACGAAGCTTACCGTCAAACAGGAATTGGTCTATTCTTCAGCGCGTTCATGCTGGGTATCACGGCCGTCCAGGCTCGCTACACTGGCTTCAACCCGAAGAACTCGGAAGAGTTCAGTACGGCCTCTCGTAGCGTTAAGCCGGGTCTAATTGCCTCGGGTATTGTCTCTGCTTGGACATGGGCAGCGACTCTGGTCAGTTTCAATGTCGAAGTGCTCGGTTCATCATATTGATTTCTTGCCGTAACGTAGCTTCAATCCAGTGCCGTTGCCTACAAGTTCGGTATCTCAGGACCGTGGTGGTATGGTGCAGGAGCGACGGTCCAGATTCTCCTTTTCTCTCAGGTAAACCCATTCTGTTATATTCATCACTTCAATCCACTTATGTTTTGTCTACCGAAGTTGGCTGCAAAACTTAAGCTCAACGCACCCTACGCACATACGTGGCTTGAAATCATCGGAGAAAGATGGGGTACCTTTGCCCATGTTCTGTTCTTGTTCTTTGGGTGCGTCACCTTGTAAGTTGTTTGATTGGGTTACTGATTGTCTGTGGTAGACTGGCAACAAACATCATCGTATCTTCAATGCTGATTCTTGGTGGGTCAGCTACGGTGACTGATCTTACTGGCATGAGCACTATTGCTGTAAGTTATCCTCCTTCTTGAACTTCTATGCTGTTCTGAATCTTTCATGCAGGCTTGCTTCCTGATTCCTCTCGGAGTAGCAATTTACGTCGTAGTTGGTGGTATGCGATCGACGTTGCTGTGCGATTAGTATGTCCTGGTTTGCCTCTGCTGTATTTCATTACCCTAACTCCAGTTCAGTACACATACGACTATCCTCTTCGTCATCATTCTTCTATTCGTCTTCACTGTGTACGCGACCTCAGACCAGATTGGTTCTCCAACGAAAATGCATCAACTTTTGGAGAGTGTTTCCGCTGCGTCTCCAGTGCCTGGAAATGCTAAGGGTTCATACGTCACCGTAAGTCTTATATCCAACTCTGACTATTCTCTACATTCTGATGCTCCACTGTAGATGAGATCAAAGAATGGACTCATCTTCGGTGTCATCAACATCATCGGTAAGTTTGTTCTCTCCTTTGCTCAGACGTATACTTATTAATCCAACAGGCAATTTCGCGACCGTCTTTCAGGACCAAGCATATTGGCAAAGAGCCATCGCCTCGCGGCCAGGCAGCACCGTCAAGGCCTATCTTCTTGGCGGTCTTGCGTGGTTCGCCATCCCCTTCACATTTGCGACAACTCTCGGTCTAGCTGCGGTCGCCCTCAAAGGCTCCCCCGGGATGCGAGAGCTCACCCCGGCCGACGTCTCCGCTGGTCTTCCAGCTGCGGCCGCGGCCTCTCAGCTCCTTGGAAAAGGTGGTGCTGCGGCGTTGCTGGTACTTCTCTTCTTGGCTGTCACGAGTGCTACGAGTGCGGAATTGATTGCCGTATCTAGTCTTCTGACTTACGACGTGTACAAGGCATGGATTTCCTCTCTTTTAATGTTCCTTTGTGACTAATTTTCATCACTTCAGCGGTACATCAATCCCAAGGCCACTGAAACCCAGATTCTTCGCATGGGACATGCCATGGTCGCGTTCTTTGCGCTCTGCATGGGTCTCGCTGGTCTCATCTTCTACTACATTGGTGTTTCGATGGGCTGGCTCTAGTGCGTATAACCAGGTTTACCTGCTTTATCTTGCTGACTCCTGGTCAGCACTTTCATGGGTGTTGTTCTTGGATCTGGTGTCGTTCCCATTGCCCTTGCTATTACATGGTCCAAGGCAAACAAGAACGGCTGCATCTACGGAAGCATTGCCGGTTTCGCCTCTGGTATCACCGCGTGGCTTGTCACCACCAGCACTCTGAACGGCGGTGTGATCAACGTCTCGGTGTGTATCCTCTGTCTTTCTGTTACCTTATGTTCTTACATGTAAACATAGACTAGTGGTGGAGACTACGAAATGCTTTCCGGCAATCTAGCATCTATCGGCGTTGGAGGCATTATAGCCGTTGTGACCTCGTTGATCTGGCCTGATGACTATGACTTTGTTGGGACTCGCGCACTAAACTCCAACCGCTCACGTAGGGCGGAACCCTCTGAACTCAGGGATGAGAAGAAGGAGAGTGATTCCGCGGAGTCTATGTCGGATGAGGAGATCGACGACGAGCTTGATCCTGTAAAACTGAAGAAGGCATTCAAATTCGCAGCGTGGTCGTCTCTCATACTTGTGAGTTGTATGTTCAGGGCGCTTCAACGTTTTGACTGATTTGGTTGTAGCTGCTAATCCTCGTTATTTTGATCCCCCTGCCGTTGTTCTTTTCCTCCACCGTTTACGGCGTCAGGGGCCTTACTGCATGGGTCGTCATCGGTATTATTTGGACTTTCTGTTCCGCATTGACTGTCGTTATCTATCCTCTTTATGAGAGTAGAGTCGCACTTACACAAATCACGAAGGGTATCATCAAAGTAAGGTTCTCTTCAACTGCAGCAACGATCACGGTTCTTAATATCCTGTCTTGTTACTACAGGATATCTTCAACAAAGGCAGCGGGAAGCATGTCCCACCCACACCCTCGGCGTCTTCTGTATAGATTCTAGTCCTCACGACTCTTGACGCCCAACCTTTCATTTCACGTACGCTCACTGTGCATGACTATCTGCACATAGCGTGGTTTTGATATTTTCATATCTTATTTAGCTTTGGAATATGTATGATTAGATAGATATGTTCTTGATAATGAATGTCAGATTTCACATTCTAAAGGGACATCGACTACACCGCTAAATAGAGAGACAGATTGTCCGCAACACTATGGAAAAAGATCAACAAAAAGTAAGGAAAGACAATGATAGGTTTGATAGGTTTGGTATTTCCGCAGTGGTCCCGGGTTAGGAAAGGAGCGAGACACTGGTATGCACCGTGCACGATCATATCGCATCTCCAAGAACTCGACCTTGAGCTTTGCGCACTTTCCAATCTTCGCTGTCACCTCACTTGCTTGCACACACCGCAACGCATCAGTTTTGGCCTACCAGGCCCACGACACTATGCACTCTAAATTTGCAGACTACATGGCAGCATCGGCGAGAACATCCAGCATGCGCATTCCAATTTTCTCCGAGTACGACACTGCGAACAGAGAAATGGCGATCCTGGTAGCGAGAGGCGCTGATTCCTTCCGCACGCCCTCGAGAAATGATGATGCAGGGAGACTCTTGCCGGTGCCGCGCAGCTGCAACAACCACTATGCTCGCTGTGCGAGTTATTCAGTATTCGCAGTTGTCTTTATGCTTCCATTGCTGCACCTCTCCACCAGCGCAGGAGGTTGTTATTCCCATGCCTTTGTCTCCTCAGCACATGTGTAACTGTATATGTTTCGGCCACTATGCCCAGTCTGATGCAGAGCCCTCTTGATAATCTCCAAATGCCACCAGCAATTGGGTTCAAGGAACAAGGGAACGAGTGATATTAGCGCAGCAACCGTGACATTCGAGGCCCCAGGTAATCATCTAGTATCTTCCGATGTCAAAAGGGTATCCGTGTGCAAGACTGCGTTAAGCATCTTCTTCAAGAGCGGGAGAGTTGCCACTGGTATCGATATTGTTAACGACTATGGGCGCTCGATGTCCTGATCGCTGATTGTGATCACCTCCGTCGAGGCCAATTTGCGTACCCACCCAGGGTGAGATATACAAACCATGTACCATGGTTCTCACAGCAGAAGAGAAGCTGCAGCAACGTCGCCTATGAAAATTCGAATTGCTATGTTCCACGGCCCTCCATTCACCCGATGGCTCTGGAAGGCGAAACATCAAGCACGAAATTGGGATTTCGCCACGCGTACTAAATCTGTCACGGACTCAATATCGTCGTTGCATACAGTGCATGAGGAGGCCATGCAGATATCAAATTTTTAGTCCCGTAATGCACGCCGAATCGTCTCCCCGGCGCAGAATATACGAAATCCGAGTTCATGTGAGTTCATGAGAGTTGGACGTCGATAGATTCTTGGAAGGTAACATCTATCGCCCGCTACCGCCTGAAATGTCCTCCTTGGCCTGCACGACGTGCGGCCATACATGACCTGTGTGGCGGTCGTCATAAACATGTTTCTATGCTTCGGGCGCACCGTTTATGTGGCGAGAACAAACCCTTGGTGTAATCTTTGCCTGTCTACCTCTTGGTCCTGGGAGGTCTTCTGCCTCCTCGTACAAAGTCCAGCGCCGGGGAAGTTTAAGGAGGATTTGGGTTGAGAAGAAGGCAAGAACGAGATATAATGAAAGGCAGCCCACGATTGGACGATGGTCGAAATGCTGACGAGCTTTCGACATTGGGCACAGTGCAATAACTCCAAAGACAGTTGGTACAGGTAAAAGTGGAAGAACATATCCAGACTTGTTTAAAATTGGCTGGGGCAACGGTATCAGCGACTAGAATGAAAATGAGAATGTCACGAGCTGTAGATTTGTTATATATCCATGCGTGTCTGTGAAAGGCGGACCTCGGACTCACCCAATGTCGCAGGTTCAGCATCGCAGCAAGAAAAGGCCAAGTTGCGGTCGGCTAAAGTGGTGTTCTGCTCGACATAGAGCGTAAATAGTCAGGAAAAATCAACATACACTGTACAGAGTATACTTCGAGGATCGCCACATCGCAAGAGAAGAACATCAGCAGAAATTTCAGGAGCTAAGTAGATCATGTGTAAATGAAACTGGTGGGATGTTCCTGACGAGATATAAAACCTTTTTCTTCAGCCACGTAACAGGATGAGCCATGCAGAGATCGTGGGGCACAGGAGCACGAAGCAACATTGACTCGATTTTTGGAGACCCAATTTTGTTCCAAGCGAGTAACATTTTGATATCGACGACAAGCATCGATCTTACCAGGCGACTCGAGGATGTTATATAGATTACGTTCGCTGACCACAAAAAGGGAACATGATGCCACAACTGAGCAATGTTATCGCATAGTCACTTGAAAAGACACATTGATCGGGAGCTTTACGCAGGCCGACTCCGGCGCGACAAAGTCTTCAGCAGTTCAAATATGCGGAAAGAGCGCCTTTGAGTGACTTCGCAGCCAGACTACGAATAGCTGGAACGCAGACATGGTGGAAAGGGAACGAAATCGTTGTGTTTGTGTGTGTAGAGAGGCATGAGGGACAGCCGTGGAAATTGTGGCGGTACCGCTTCAACGCGTCCTTGAAATTGTCACGGTCCTTGTTCTCAAGTCACCGCCACTCACCTCTGCCCACAACCACAATCATGGCACCCACCGCCAATGCGCCTTATTCCAACATGCCGCCCAGGACTGCCGACCTCGACGAGACTTGGGCATTCCTCAACCAGGGTGTAGATCACATCATGACCCGATTAGACACAGACTTGTCGTTTCCCGCCTACACGAGCCTTTACACGACTGTGTACAACTACTGCACATCAACAAAGATGCATGGAAAGCTGGACGGAAATAGATGTTTGTTTCGTATTTCAGTGGCGCATCGACCTTGCGCTGAATTCTGTCCTTGCTAGCGGGTGCCAACCTCGTGGGGTCAGATCTGTACAGAAAGCTCTCTGAATATTTTATAGAGCATTTTAAGCCGTTGATCGCAGTCAGTCCTACTTCGTGGATACCATCTAATCGTGCTTACTTTATTTCAGAAAGCTGAAACATTGCAAGATATCGATCTCCTGAGATACTATGCAGCGGAATGGGATCGATACACTACGGGCGCGAACTTCCTGAATCGTTTATTCACGTACCTAAATCGGTACTGGGTGAAGCGAGAGAGGGATGAAGGAAAGAAGACAGTGTATCAGGTCTACACAGTGCGTAGCAAACCTTGACCCCATCGACTCCTCATTCGCTGATCGTCACATGTAGCTCGCTCTTTCTCAATGGAAGGACTACTTTTTCCTCAAGATCCAAAATGACAACTCAAAGCTCACGGGCGCCGTGCTGCGTCTCATCACCCAGCAACGCAATGGCGAGACAATTGACCAGGGTCTTGTGAAGAAAGTCGTCGATTCATTCGTTTCTCTTGGTCTTGATAGCGCCGACCTCAACAAAGAATGTCTGGATGTCTACAAAGAGCATTTTGAAGCCCCTTTCCTCGACGCGACAGAGCAGTACTACAAGAAGGAATCAGATTCGTTCCTGCTTCTGAACAGTGTATCTGACTACCTGAAGAAGGCGGAAGACAGACTTAGGGAAGAGGAAGATCGCGTGGAAAGATACCTGCACACGAAAACACGAAAAGAACTTATCAGCAAATGCGAGCACGTCCTTATTCGCGAGCATGCTGAAATGATGCAGGAGAGCTTCCAAACTCTTCTTGACTTCGACCAAGATGAGGATCTGCAGCGAATGTATGCTCTCCTATCACGCATTCCGGAAGGCTTGGAGCCGCTTCGAAAGAGGTTCGAAAGCCACGTGAAGCAATCTGGACTCACCGCCATTTCAAAACTGGTCGGCGAGGCGGGAGAGAATATTGATACGCTAGATCCTAAGGCATATGTGGATGCATTACTCGAAGTTCACCGCAAGAACTCAGAGACAGTCACGCGAAGCTTCAAGGGCGAAGCAGGCTTTGCGGCCAGTCTCGATAAAGCTTGTCGAGAATACGTCAACCGAAACGCGGCCACGGGAACCTCATCGACCAAGTCACCAGAGTTGATTGCGAAGCACGCAGATATGCTTTTGCGGAAGAACAACAAGATGGCTGAGGAGAATGACCTTGAAGGGGCTCTCAATCGTGTGGTGCGTTATTCAATATTACAAGATCAATTGGACGTTGACCCCAGCGCAGATGGTCCTTTTCAAATATCTCGAGGATAAGGATGTGTTCCAAACTTTCTACACGACGAAGCTCTCGAAGCGCCTTATTCACGGAGTCTCCGCGTCAGACGAGAGTGAAGCCAGCATGATTTCCAAGCTCAAGGAGGCTTGTGGTTTCGAATACACTAACAAACTTCAGCGCATGTTCACCGGTATGTTTACCGCGAGTTGTATCTTCTACATTGCTAATTTTTTCACCCTAGACATGAGCCTCAGTAAAGATCTCACCGACTCCTTTAAGGAGCGGATGGCGCAAAACCACGACGATATGGACATAACATTTAGCATCATGGTCCTTGGGACGAACTTCTGGCCACTCAACCCTCCGGGGCACGACTTCGTCATCCCCATCGAAATCCTCCCCACATACGATCGCTTCCAGAAATACTACCAGACGAAACACTCCGGGCGTAAACTCACGTGGTTATGGAACTACTCTAAGAACGAGCTGCGCACGAACTACCTAAACCAGAAGTATATTCTGATGACGAGCTCGTACCAGATGGCAGTCCTGCTCCAGTACAACAGGAATGACACGCTGTCACTTGACGAGTTGGTTGTGGCTACGTCCATCAGCAAGGATATCCTATTACAGGTTCTTGCGCTGCTCGTTAAAGCAAAGATTCTGATCAATGAGGAGAAGGAGCAGTATGACCTGAACCCAAGTGTGTCATCTTTCTACGCGTTACATGTAGAGTGTACGTTGACTTTGCTATTCTGTCCTCAGATTTCAGGTCCAAGAAGATTCGTGTTAACTTGAATTTGCCAATTAAGGCTGATGTCAAGGCTGAGTCCTCTGATGTCCTCAAAGCCGTGGACGAAGATCGTAAATATGTGATCCAAGCCACGATCGTTCGGTATGTACATTTTTTTTCTTTGCAAAGCCGAAGGCTTATTAAACGAGTCACTTTCAGCATCATGAAAGCGCGCAAGACGATGAAGAACCAAGGTCTGATTCAGGAAGTCATCTCCCAGATTTCACAGCGCTTTGCACCCAAGATTCCTGACATCAAGAAGGTGCGTCTGCTACCCGTCGAAGTCACATTTGTCTTTAACATGTTTTGGTCTTTGCAGGCCATCGAGACACTTCTGGAGAAGGAGTACATCGAGCGGGTGGACGGCTCCAAAGACATCTTTGCTTATGTTGCTTGATTTTCATTGATTTTCTGCTGCTTTCTCTTCATCCTATCACCAACATCTACTCTCTCCTCACAAGCAAGTTGTCTTACACCACACATTTATCATATTGCATTGTATACCATAAGCCTTGTCTCGGATAGTCTCAACTGAATGATATAATTATCGCTTATCTTCGTTCACCGCAACTCAAAGGGTCAGTGCACTAGTACTGGTGTTTTAGTTGACAGGAAAACCAGAGCGGGAATACAATATATGATATGAAGCTATTATACAGCAACGCCACGCTCCAACTCGCCGAGAAGCATGGTTCCATCCTTGCTTCCTGTGAGGACTATTCGCCTTATCAATTGCCATGCAAATAGAAGACAACCATATACGCACTAATAGGTTCTTTTGGATGGAAATCGACAGCAGTAACGGTGCCCTTGTGGCCAGGAAGCTAACGAAGAGACCGTCAACAGCTCGTTTTCCTGGGTGGAAGAGGTCAACACACCTTATACAGAATCTTTCCACTCTCGACCTCCCATATACACACCATCCTGTCCGCCCCACCCACCGCGACGCGTTGTCCACCATCATCCTTGCTCCATGCGCCTTTCAGCAG
>JABCKG010007793.1:5915-18028 GCA_018851835.1 Hypsizygus ulmarius | reverse complement strand
GAGGGAAATATAGCTCCCTGCCAGAGGTGGGAAAAGTATCTATTCCGAATCCATTTGCTAGACATCCACCTTGACGGGCTCATGTGATGCCAGCCCGCACAAATGTAAATGAGTTTAATGAGTCAAGCAGGAAACCGTAAGATTATAGGTACACCTTATTGACTCGGAAGGCGATGAGCTGACAGGACGGTGGTGACATTTGTGCCCAGCAACATAAACTGCACGCAGTCGATCCTAGTCGATCAGAAGCCCACGTAAGATGCATGTGGGGAGGCTCTGATTCAAATTATCAGAATATATTTCTAGGAATGTGCATGTATAAGCGATTTCACAGGCCGGAGGATACCACGCGCTTTCTATTTGGACTCTGCGTGGCTGTGTCGCTTCAAGTTGAAACTCTCAAGTGGCACTGGCAAGGTTATCAGATATGCTTCACCATCTTATCAGAAGCAGCTCCGGCCCGGGGATTCGCCTCGCTCAAAAGTTCAACTTCAATCATAGAACGACGACGCGACTCACCGTCATGACTGGCTGTGGGTGCCAATTCGCGACTCAGAACTCGGGTCCGGTATGGAGCCCAGATGACAAAACAAAACCGACACCCTCACGGCCAGATGGCGCGTCAGGCCTTTACAGACCAGACATTCTGGAGCACATTGAGGCGACGATTAAGGAGCTGGACGGTGAACTGAGGGAACTTAGCCTCGATATACACCGTGCGTTTCCTCTGGATTGCGACCAAATGCTGCTGCAGAATCCGATCAGCTTATTCTTCCAGGTCACCCGGAATTGAGTTATGAGGAGCAGTTAGTATTCCAGGCTCCAGCTGCATCCACGCCGAACTTCTTACTCTCCTGTACAGTTATGCTCACGACGCGCTTACCACATTTATGTCCAAGCACGGTTTTAATGTCACCAAGCACTATCACCTTCAGACAGCATGGTTAGCGACTTTCGAGCATGGACAAAGCGGAAGGACCATTGGAATCAATTCCGAGGTGCGTCGTCTGAGTCTCAATCACAGAAAAATCCGTACATTGAGTTCGGGAACCAGATGGATGCGTTACCGGGCGTTGGACATGCGTGTGGTCATAACTTGATCGCTATTTCCGGTACCTCTTATTATCCTATTCATTTACAAACCCAATCCTGAAGGATATAAACACAAGGTGTTGGTGTAGCCCTGGCAATTAAGTCTACCCTCGAGAAGTTCAACCTCGTTGGAAAAATTGCTTTACTGGGAACGCCAGGTAATATCAGCCCATTTCATGCTCAGCTTGCGCATCTGAATGAAAATCATGCAGCCGAGGAAGGAGGGTATGGAAAGGTTGTTCTATTGGAGAAAGGGGCGTATGAGGGGATGTCCGCTTGTTTAATGTATGCACTTGTTCGCTGTCTGTTCGGAGTTGGATGCTGACCTACACCTAGGAGTCATCCTGCTCCAGGACCCATTGGGTCCGTCAGTCTTAGTAGCTGCCTTGCTATCCAACGCATCATAGTTGAATATTACGGGCACACGTGAGCAACATTAAACTCGGATAATACGAAATCTCTGATACTTGGACGAAGTGCTCATGCAGCACTATCTCCCTGGGAAGGAAAGAATGCGCTCGACGCTGCAGTACTTGGCTACAACAACATCTCAGCCCTTCGCCAGCAACTTATACCGACGCACCGCGTTCACGGCATTTTTGAAGGCAAGGACTGGGTACCAAATAGTAAGAAGATTTCAACTTGCATTTGACTTTCTTTGTCCTTTCTATCAATGGCTAACTTAAATTTCCAATTTTATTTCAGTCATACCTGACTATGCCAAATTCATGTGGGTGTAATGAAAAGCTCGCTGGAACCATGTGCCCATCTTCGTTACTGTACAGCTGCTACGCCCGAGCTCCGACCCAGGCGGAACTGAAAGTTACTGTCTCACGTATACTGCCCTGTTTTGAGTAAGCGGCGCATTGATGCTGGTGTTCCATCTCACACCTTACGAAGAGCTGCGGGCCTTGCGACTGGTTGCAAAGTCAAGATCGACGTTCAGGGCGGCGCTTTCGAGCTTCGTCAGAACAAAGCTCTGGGTAATTTCCACAGTGGAAACTGTATATGACTTGCTGATAGTTATTCTCGCCTGTAGGTGATGAAGTAGCCAACATAATAACAAGTAAATACGGAGCGATCGACTATGAATGGGGTATCAAAAGCGCTTCGACCGATTTTGTAAGCCTTCCATCTAATACTTCTAAGGGCTCTCGGCGGCTCAGCTTCCACTCAGGGCAATGTAACTTACGGTCCGTGGCAATTCATTATGTTTTCTCATTACAAAATCTTCACGGCTGGGTCCAGCGCTCCCCTCATTACATCCGGGATTTGGTAAGTCCATTGTCCAATAAGGAGCGTGCTGCAGCTTAATTCCAGACTCTTTAGCTATCCCGACTATCAAGGACGGTGGTAACCATACCTCTGCATTTGCGAAGGCCGCGTCGACGATTGAGGCGCACTACGCATGCCTTGATGTTACGAAAGCTCTGGCAGCTACAGGCGTTAGAGTCTTGATCGATGATGAATTCTTGGCCAAGGTAAAACGTGCCGTCTGGTTTTGAAAAATTGATCCCATGTCTACCCTTTCTTCCAGGTCAATAAGACATTCGAGGAGGATGCTAAGCTCCATGATCTGTTATAATATATTGCAATCAGAGCTCTATTTCGACCGGTCAACTTTCGGACATCGTTTTATTCAGTGACAGATGATCAGCGTACACTTGAGAGATAATAACCAGGGAATTTTCTCGTTCAAAGCCTCGAACGTCCTCAGATATTTCTTCTTTTAAATCAATGTCTGCTGCTATGGCTGAGTGCATGCTGTATGTGTCATAATAGTACTATACCTTCCGTTATCTTGAAGAGCACTAAGCAGTGCTAGTACAGTACTATCTACCATCGGACTTCAGGCCTGAGGCAGTCTGTCACCTTCGGCTTTTCGGAAGGACCGGTCCGAAAGCCTGACATGCTCGGAATACTTACTGTGAATCTACGCCATCTGCACGCGATACCTCACATATGACTACTCCCATAATTCAGGATGTGCTCCTCGTTGGGTTTGGCGCCATGGGCGCAATATGTGCGTGGCTAGATCGTTCTTGCTTGACACAATTTTGATCGAGAACTCAATGCAATCGTTATATTTACGCTGTCACGATGCAGATTCTCTCATCTTGAAGAGAAGCGGCCTTGCCCGAGTCACTGTAGTGGCTCGAAGCAACTATGATGTTGTGAATGGTGAACCCGTTCCATATTTTCCTACCAGTGAGCCCCATTTACGTTTCACACCTGTACCCAGAAAACGGCTTTCACTTCAAAAGTCGGAAATACGGCGAAATAATAAGATGGAAACCTGATCGCTGTATGTGATTCTATATCTGCAATCGATATGTACAGATCGCGACTTACTTCTTTGCGCTTCTCTTCCATTGTGGATAGTAGTACGGTCGGTTGCCGAAGCCGCGGATCGCCCTTATTCTTATGTCTTCTTGACCACAAAAGCGATTCCCGAGCGAATGACTACTCCAAGCCTTTTCAACTCTTTCCTTTCTTCTCCTTATGTCGATAAATATACACAACCCACCTACGTTTTCCTGCAAAATGGATTGAACGTAGAAGCCGATCTCTACCATGCATTGACAAAGCTCGGAAGAGGAGATCCACGTATCATTAGTACCGCCGTCTGGATTGGCACCAATCTATTAGAACCAAACCTCGTGGCACACAATGATTTCGTGAGTATTTGTATCGAATGACTGGTTTTTAGGAGCTCATCATTACGGGACATCTTGTAGGACAGAGTCACGCTTGGATTATATCGCCACAACAACTTCACCGCTGAAAACAATAGCCCAGCGGAAGCTGCACTTTTAGAGGACGTCGGAAGTATACTGGAGGCGGGCGGATCCACTATAACAATTGTTCCCGAAGTTCAGCGCATGAAGTTTTCCAAGAACTTGTGGAACGTTGCCTTCTCGTCTTTGTCGGCCCTCACTTCGTATGTACCCTTTTGATGATACATATAAATAAATCACTGAAGAGGTAGCAGATATCGGCTCCCTGCGATATTCCGGGCACCACCATCTGACCCTTCTGTATCGTATACACCTTATGTATCGCCTACGACTGCAGACCTGATCACAAAGTATACAATACCTAATATCAGATCAACCCTCCAGGAACTTGTCGTACTTGGTCAGCCTCTCTCTGGTGTTTGTCAATTGTTCTTATGTATCCATCCAGGTCATGCCATTGGATATCCAGACACACCAAACGGCCTACCGTCTTCAATTGTTGATGATGTTATCGAGAATACAAGAAACCTTCATGTTGTTCCCGAGAGCACTCACAAACCAAGCATGTTGCTCGATGTGGAGAAAGGGCGACCTATTGAAGTAGAAGTCATCCTCGGGGAAGCAGTAAGGATGGCGAGAGATCGAGGAATAGAAATGCCTGTAAGTCTTCTTCAAATAATGTTCCATTGGGGCGGTGCTGAGATGATCCTTCTAGCGTGTCGAGACGCTTTACGCCCTCCTTCTTGTAGTCCAAAATCAGATTTTGCGGGAGCTGGAAGAGAACGGTAAATAGGTCTCGCAAGTGCGTGAAACTTTAACTTACTTATATGCTTGTTTGATGCTTGTTCGTGATCATGTCGAAAGAAATTACGAAAACAGAAAAATTCCATTGCATAGCAATGTCTCCAGTTTTTCATCGCGAGGAGAACTTGTTTTCTCAAACTGTCAGTCCCAAGATGACTTGAATACGAAGGCTTTGGAGAGGTGAGCGCCGCGGCCGAGCCTGAGATCTCCCGTGAACAGTTCCCAGATCCCGATCACGATCGGAGTTGCGTAATACCTACACCACGTGCCTCCGACGTGCTGCTTGCGGTTATTTACATGCGGTTCCGCAGGACTCAGCTCTTACCACCACAACCAGTCGCCCTTTCGCCCTGGGTTTGGTCGAAAGTGCTATCCATCTGTACTACACCAACATTTCATCTCTTAAAACCAACACGTTTTGTCCATTTTCCTAACAGGCAGCTGAACATATGTCCTACAGAGGCTCAGATAGAGGGCGTGGTTACTCGGGACCTCCCGCTGGTAGGGGTAGTCCAGACATGAGAAGTAGAGGTGGCCATGGCCGTGGAGGTGGTTTTGGTGGTGGCGAACGCGGCGGCGGGGGTGGATTCCGCGGTGGAGGTGGCGGTGATCGAGGTGGGTTCAGAGGCGGGGGCGGGAGCGGGGGCCGTGGCGGCTTCAGAGAGCAGGGCGGGTAATGTTCTCCCCAAAGTTCCGTGAAATGAGCTGACGTCGAAATACTCAGCGTTTTCGCACCAAACATCCCGGCAGTTATTGACGCGCGTCTAACAGACAAGTCTGAGCAGGCGCTGGTTCAGTCGTTCCAAAGCATCAAACTCAACCATAATGAGCTTCCATTGAGACCCGATTTTGGGACACGGGGAAAACCCGTCAAATTGCGCGCCAATTTTTTCCCCGTCAAAGTTCCGAAGGGGCCACTCTTCGAATATGACGTCTCTATCTCGCCGAGCATGAACACAGCAATGCGCCGAGTGAAGAGACGTATCTTTCAGCTTGCTGAATTGACTTCCGATTGGGCGCAAAAGGGACTGCGAGGAAATGTTGCTCACGATCATTCCTCTAAGCTGATCGCGGCCAAGAGCCTACCTCAGCCTTTGGTGATCAAAGTACCTTTTTATGATGAAGACGAAGACGGCCCAAAAGCAGGCGGGAAGGAGTACACTCTTACTATTGAATTCATTCGGAATATAGACACCCAAGGCCTGCTAAGGTTTGTTTCTTAGTTATATGGACATCCTTTGATTTTACTGACTTCATGCAGCTACCTGGCCGGACAAGTTCAATACCGCGGATATGACATCCTTCCCGTCATTTCAGCACTGAATGTCATCCTCGCTGCACACCCCAATCGTTCTGGAGGCAGTGGGGTTATGGTCGGGCGCAATCGTTACTTCTTCCCATCACAATCCGCTCCTGCTTCCCTCGGAGGTGGCCTCGAGGCTTGGAAGGGATTTTACTCGTCTGTCCGGCCGGCACACAACCAGCTGATGGTTAATGTCAATGGTAAATTTTACCTGGCTTTGTTTTCGTCTGCTTATGATAGTCGCAGTATGTACCACGGCGTTCTACATCCCAGGAAGTCTCGCCCGTGCAATGATGGATTTTAGGAATTCTAGCTTTGGCGCACGACCTAGTGTTTTTGTCAAGGGTGTCAGAGTCAAAACTACGCACTTAGGATATCGGAAAACCGTGAAGAGGTTGTCGAATCTCAATTCGCGGCAATACAGCTTTGACGCCGCTGAATTTGGCCGCAAGGTTACCGTCGAGGAATATTTCAAGAAAAGTTCGATTATTTGTATTCTAAACTCCTCTTTGCTAACGCATATCTACTGTGATAGAGTACAACATCACCTTGCAGCACCCAGACCTTCCTCTTGTCGACGTCGGTGGACAGAAGTCGAACTTCCTCCCGCCCGAAGTCTGCGAAATTCTCCCCAACCAACCTTACCGGGGTAAGTTGACCGACGAACATACCGCAGCGATGATCCTGGTTGCAGCGAAGCCTCCCAACGTGAACGCTAATGCCATCATCGGCAGAGGGCTGGATGAGCTTGGATTCAGACAGGGCGCGGCGCCACTTGGTGCTTTTGGAATTTCCATTGGCACCGAAATGACTGTCGTCCCAGGCCGAATTCTTGCAGCTCCTGGGATCAAGTACGGGCAGGGTACACCGAATGTGGATGACCGAGCAAGTTGGAACTTGCGAAACGTCAAATTCGCTAAAGGTGCCCGGCTGGAAAACTGGGCGGTGTTACTGATCAAAGACGGCAATCCTCGCGACGAGTTCGCCGATCCTGGAGATCCTGAGCTTCTTGGGACCATCCGCGGATTTGCCGCCATGTGTAGGCAAAGTGGCATGACGGTTGACAAGAAAGATCCTGTGATGATTGCAGTCAACCTCCCAGCCAAGGATCGGGCTGACCCGACTCGTGCTGCGGCTATCACGGCCGTCCGGTCTACTCTCAGGTCGCTCAAAGTAAAGCCTACTCTTGTTCTGGTGGTATTGTCGAATGGAGATAAGCATGTCTACTCAGGCCTTAAGCATCTTTGCGACTCATATTTGGACCTCGGTAAGCGTTCGTGTCAGTGTCCCTTATAGATATCTCTGAACCTCGATGGTAAAGCCACCATATGTGTTCACTCGAGCAAAATTCGCAAGGAGAAAGGTACGTTATATAACTGAATCCGTTTCTTCCCAGTATATATAAAAGATTATCAGGTCAAGCTCAATATTTTGCTAACGTCGCCTTGAAAGTTAATATGAAGATGGGCGGTATTAAGTAAGCTAATTTACACCTCGTACCTTCCTTACTGATAAGAAGTATATAAGCCATCACCTTGACCCGACTAATATGGCGTGGCTGACGCAAGCGCCAACCATGCTCGTCGGTATTGACGTCACACACCCCGGGCCCGGGAGCGTCAAGGGAACGCCATCCATCGCCGCTGTTGTGGCCAGCGTGGATCAACATTTCGCGCAATATCCAGCGAGCATGGAGATCCAGGAAACAAAGAAAGAAGTATGTAGCATGCATAATAGGCATCCATCTTGTCGGACTGATGAAATTGTAGATGGTCACAAATCTTGCGAAGATGATGTTCGAGCGACTTACCTTGTTCAAAACGCGCAGTGGGAGACTACCTCAACGAGTCCTTGTATATCGTGATGGTGTCTCTGAGGTTGGATTTCTTTTGGATGATGAGCACATGCTGATTTTTTCGACGCTTCTCAGGGGCAGTTTCCTATCGTCGTTGATGAAGAGCTGCCTGCCATCAAAGCCGCATTCAAGAAATTTGACACGGCACAGGGACAGTACCGCCCGAAATTAAGCATCGTAATCTGTGTAGGCCCCGCATTCACTTTGCTCATGATTTATGTTTCTTACTTGTCGTAGGGAAAACGACATCACACCCGTTTCTATCCCACTGAAGTGGAGAATGCTGACCAGAACGGGAACCCAAAGGCTGGGACTGTCGTTGATCGAGGAGTCACTGCTGTGTATAATTTTGACTTCTTTCTCCAAGGCATTTCTTTTGCAATGTTTCAGGCTGCAGCATGATGTACTGATGTGTAGTTCTGCAGCACATGGAGGCCTCCAAGGCACTACCCGCCCGACCCACTACTATGTAGTGCACGACGAAATAGGCTTCAAGGCAGATGAACTCCAAGGTCTCACGAACGCCGTCAGCTACATGTTCGCTCGTGCTACGAAAGCCGTGAGCTTGGTCTCGCCGGCGTATTATGCCGATTTGGCCTGTGAGAGGGGAAGGTGCTATCTGCATAAGCTGCTGCAGGGGGTCGAATCCAGTGGCGTATCATCAACAAGTGCGTCGGAAGAGCAGGCGATGCGGGAGGCAGTCACGACGTGGCATAATGGTGTATCCGGAAAGGCGCTACAGGATACTATGTTCTATTTGTGACCTTGAGTTCGCGCCTTTAAATGACTGTATGTATTACATTTGAAGATATAACCCACCTGTATGTACTCCATGTCCGTCATTCTGGAACACGATTTGACTGTATGTAGTTGTATAGATTCTTTGCGTAGCTGGAAATGCACTATGAGAGTAGAAGCAGATGAGGCCTTGAGAGGAAAGGGAGTCTCGCTAAACGAAGATTTTCTTGATCTACTCGGACCTGCACGCGAACATTTGATCGCGCACAATGGAAGGCAATGTTCATAGCACTCAATTCCAGCGTACAAGATTCTCATCCTCTTGTAAACTTTCATGAACGATATCGTGTGCTTTGCTGACCAACGACCGAAACCAAGCGTCGCCCCAGATATCAGCATGTTCTGGGTCTTTCTCGTAGTACCAGCCAATCGCAGCTCTCAGCACATTGGCATGTTTGGCAAAGGATACTTCCTGGCGAGTGACCTCTTGTGCAGTCATGAACCGGCTTTCTTGGTTGGATCTTTGGTTATTTGCATGGTCGGGATCAGTTAGCTGGAAATAGGACGAGAGCCCAAGGCAAGAGCCGATATGACCCAGTAGCCAGTTGCTTCCGACTGCCTCCGTCACTAACTGTTGATCATAACATTGAGAGGGAGAGTCAGGCGTGTTAGTGGGCATGGACTTACACTGAGGAAATGAGCATTCAGCGTGCCCCCCGTGGCCGCGTCCTTGAGTCCAGGATTGATATCCAGCGAGATAGTACAAATCCAGAAGTTAATAACTGCCAGCCGTTCTCGAGAAAGACAGCACCAACGTATGCTTCAAAAAGATCTGCGAGGGCTTTTGGAGGGCGAGTTTTCCGACGCGACATGGAGGACCCCCATCGAAGAATTTGGCTCACGATGTAAAAGTCTAGATGTCCGAGCTGGTGCAAATGAAATTGATATCCAAGACGCCCAAGGGTGTCGTTGTTGCTGAGAGCGCGTCCTACATGCTGGTAATGGAGATCGGCTATCGGCTGGATAGAATTGTCCACTGAAAACTTACTCACCAGTTGATGCTCGGGGATGATCTTGACCTTCTCGGCTATGAGTGCACACGCAAGATTGACGACACGATCGCCGATGAACTCCAAGCAGTCGTTGTTATTGGCGCTGAACCTCCGACCGTTAAGCGCATGAGTGCGTACTGCTGGGGGGAGATACGGGAGGCTATGCGAAGTCCAGTTCTGCCAGCGATCGAGGTAAGCTCTTAGAGAGTTGCCGCCAGAAGAGTTTGGATTGGAGTATACAGATGCGGACGTCGCCATGACGGTGTGAACCGGCAGAGTGCAGTAACCTTTTATAGTCTAGCCTAGGAGTACTCGAAGACTTGACAACCAAGCATGAACAACGTACAAGCACAGTGCACTGCCGATGATAGAACAATGGGATAGTCGACAAAGTTTTCCAGGGGAGGCTTGTGCCGGGAGTCAGAAAGAGAAGATTGTTTATCTTGATAGATCTGATTGTGGGCGCTTGTGTAACAAACCTGTCATCGACGCTGATATCATTACCTTGTTCCCTCTTTGCATTGTTTTCTTTTTGAAGCAACGCGAAACCTATCGGAGATGATCATTGCATAACAATTAGTTTCACAGGATCCGAATCCTTCGCGTAGTCTGGAGATGAAGGAACACCCATCCGATCTCGAAAGATAGAACAAAAAAAACAGCTGGACGACATTCCTCGGAGTTGGCCCATATGGACGCCTGCTGAGCTTATTACTCATCCGGTGTCATTTATATCATCTGAAGCTCTCCCAATGGGCTTCCATTTGGAAATGGGCTTCCACTTGGACTCTTTGCCAATGGAAATGGTCGCAGTGACCTTCGGCGTATGAATATCCACGATAACCATATTCTCCATTTGAGCTGCGAGAGATCTTTCCGCATCCACACCCTTGTCCTGGAAACTCGTGAAGCGTTGGGAAGACGCGTTGCTCAATTTGATCACGACTCTGTTCGCTGACTGAGAAAAGATTGTCGAGTGTGCCTCTGTGTTGCCGTCCACTGAGTTCGCTTCCATGGTGATCGTATTATGAGCACGTCTTGCCATATTCGTTGACGGCTCCAGAGGTATTACAGCCTTATCAAGGTCCAAATCTTGTAGGGCATTGACCAACGGATCCAGCGAATCATCAGCAGGGGTGTCCTGCTCGTCCAGTGAGTCAGTGACTTTGGCGTGTGCCATAGGCGAAGGCAGCTCAGAGCAGGCTTCGTCCTCCAGCGAAAGGCTCTCCAAATTGATACTCGCCATCGACGGGCGATACCTTTTCGAAGCCACAACCTTTCAGGATGAGCGTCAGGCAAACAACGGAATCCCACTCGCCTGCGGTCCGTCACGAGGATTTCGTGCGCCTTGTGCACCATGGGTGTGAACCACGCAATGCCCCATTGTTCTGCGGCCACGGGGTCCTGTAAATAGTACCACCCAATAGCAACTCTGAGCACAGAGGCCAATTTCATGCGGTACGTCGCCTCGCGGTTCCGCTCCTGGTTGGTGAGATGCCCTGTCCGCCCGAGTCGGTGGTTGCAGTTGAAGTCAGGGTCGGTTTCGTCGAAGTACGATGACAGTGCGAGTAAGGACCCGATGTGGCCTAAGGACCACTCGCTCACGACAGCTTTAGTCACCATCTACAAAAAAGGCACGTACAGAATCAGCACCGACGCCCTCATCTTAAGCTAAACTTATGATTCAAGGCTAGAAAGCTTACACTTAAAAAGTGAGCAGCCCGCGCAGTCGCGTCCATAAGCTCAGGCTCAATCTTTAACGATATACTGCTAACCCAAAAGTTCACCAGATGGCTCGCAACTTCAACCTTATCACAGTCATTTCCTAGACTCCCATTCGTCGCAAACACAAACACGGACGCAGTTGGGAGCGCGTCCAGCGCCACCTGCGCACTTTCTGCCAAGAATTCCCCACGGGAGTTCAGGTACTCCAGCATCGTGGACTGATAGAATGACTCTGAATCTCCGTTCATCAAATGCGGGACATGCCAGTGTTCCGGGACCACTGGGTCCGACTGGAAGAACTCGTCAGACGCGGCCCACAGCAAGGGCTTGTACAGCCGCTCCAGCCACGAGTAGGTCGCGTTCCAGCCTTGCTCGTCGAACACCGCCCCGACATACGCTTCAAAAAGGTCCGCAAAGGTTTTGGGCGGCGAAAGATTTTGGTGGGGTGTCCATTCGTTGATTTGGATGGCGTCGTAGAGATCGAGCCGGGCGTGCTGGTGGAGCCGCAGTTGGTACCCGAGACGTCCAAGCGTATCGTTGTTACAGAGGATGCGGCCGACCCACTGGGTAAAGAGGTTCGGGACGTCAAACTGTTGAAAGAGTAAGTTACATAGTGTGCCTTAGAACTTACCATTTGGTGGTCGGGGCTGTACTTGATTTTTTCTGCCATCAATGCGCATGCTAGGTTCACGACGCGGTCTCCGATGAATTCGAGGAGGTCATTGTTGTCTGCCGTCCGCTTCTTGCTATTGCGTGCGCGTTCCAATCCAGCATCAGACAAGGTCGGGAGAAGGAGATGTGGTGAG
>JABCKG010007792.1:0-10751 GCA_018851835.1 Hypsizygus ulmarius | reverse complement strand
CCACCTCGAGCAGGAGCTGCACCACGACCGCCACGGGCTGGTGCTCCACCTCTCTGTTGTCCCCGTTGAGTTGGTGCAGCGCCTCGCGCGCCGACACGTTGGACTGAGGGTAAACCCGCGGCTTCTCGTTCTTTATCCTGTTTTCGTCGTAGTGCCTCACCAGCATCTTTATATCTATGAACGGTCAAATCAGTTTATATGACCTAAAGGCAGAGAAAAGTAACATACCCCTGGGCTAAAAAGTTCCGCTTCGCATCCACAATTTTGTACATCTCTCGGCCGGCATACAAATAATGTTCAAGCGGTACCGGCCGTTGGGCCGTAGAAATGACATAGATGTCTTTTTTCTTGGTGCGGCTGTTATGAATGAGTTAGACTAGGACTGTGAATCAATCATGATACGTACCCCACCCAATCCGCAAACTCTTTGGTGTTGGGTACCGTTGCAGACAAGAGAATAATATTCACATGTTCAGGAAGCATAATAATTACCTCCTCCCAGACGACACCTCGCTGTTCCCACTTCAATTAGGACTTATGATGGATGTTAATTAATAATCATACCTCGGCATCGTTCACGTAGTGAACTTCGTCAAAAATGACAAATTCAACGTCCCGGATAAGGTCGGCTCCCTTATACAACATGCTTCGCAGAATTTCAGTTGTCATAATGAGACAGCTGGCTTCTGGGTTAATTTGGACATCGCCTGTGAGGATTCCTACGGAAGACGAGGAGAAAGTTTGCTTGAAGTCTCTAAACTTCTGGTTGGAGAGAGCCTTGATAGGAGACGTGTAGATTGCTCTGTAATATCTGCTCAGGAATAAAGTGGGGATATAGAAATGATGCATACCGCGTCATGTGCTTTTCTGCAAGAGCGATAGCATACTCCGCGACGACCGTTTTGCCAGCAGAAGTGTGAGCAGCGACGAATACTGAGTCACCCATCTCCAGATGGTAAACAGCTTGCTTTTGAAAGGTATCAAGTTCAAATGGATACTGTTCATGTGATGTTAACTACCGAAAGATGCAAAGTCCGAATAAAACAACCTTGTGTGCCATCTCGGGCACAAGTTCATGAAAGTTAGAGAGTGGTGTGTTGACATCGATTACATGGGCCCAATCGCGTTTCTGTATGTTAGTACATTTCATGCGTCTGGAGGGTTTGATTGGTTTCAAGTGAATCGTTGTCGTCGGGAGGAGTTCGTCAATTTCGGAGGTGCCCTGCGCGAAGAAGCTGTCGCCCTCATCTATTTTGTTATCGTCTTCACCTAAATTCTAGAAGAAGCGAAATATCAACAAAGATTTAATCCAAGGATTAAAGAGAGCGTACCACATCATCCGGCTGTCTCGAGGCCTGCAGATCATCGAGAGCAATCAGATCTTCGTCTTCAGTCTCTTCCCCAGGAAGGCGCAATCCTCGACTCAAGCCTGGAGCTATTGTTCTGAGACCTTTACTTGACCCCGCCGCAAGCTCCTCAATCGCTTCAGCCAGTGGATCTTCAAGACCACCAGGCCAGAACGGCACGTAACCTGATTTTCCTCGCACAAAAGTCTTACTTGGAGCAGGAGCGCGATCAAGTGATGTCGAAGTTAGACCAGTAGATGCACGGGGGTTTGGCGTCTTTTGAAGTGAAAAGTTTCAGCAATATGGACATAATTGGTTCCTCAGAGTAATACCTCAACATATCCCGTCACTCGTCCACCCAGTCCAGCACGTACGAATGACAATGTCGTAGGAGGGGGGGATGGGTTCAATGATAGCAAGGACGATATGGACAAATTGTGCTTCCAGTGGCTGAAACCAGTCGTCAGAACGCGTCACAAGTCAAGCCAGGGACAGCCGAACACTTGATAAGATGGAAGCCAGTGGTGAGGCAGTGTTTCGCGAGGCAAAAGCAACTTTTCCTCTATTTCGTGGTGAACCTGCTCTTTGGATGGCAGACCTGCGAGCTGGAGATCCTCAAGAATGGTTTGTGCATTTTCAGGACTTGGATGAAGGATCTCGTGAATCAGGTCTCTCTGTTTCGCGATGTCCATAATAGAGATGGCAGAGACTTCCCGAACTCGTCACGGTGGGTAAAGATGCATACGTATTACGTCACGTAACCTCTAAATCGCGTCAACGTTTGGCATCAAATCTCATCCCACTGACTTGTGACCGCTCTCATACGACTCCGACTCAGCGCTCACTGCCACGACGATGACATTTATTTCGTGCTTTGACGTCTGACTGTCATCCCTTCCAATGAGCTCTTCACAGGTCGTCTTGCTGCATCCCAGGCCGTACGCAAAGTTCTCGGGCAAACTCCTTCTTCTACCTCTTCTACCATCTCCGAAGCCTCTCAAGCCACTGCCTTCAGAAATATGGTCTGAAATAGTTGCATATGTGCTCCTATACGAAGGCCCCGTCGGTTTACCTGGGTCTCTGCTGCGGATATGCAAAGGATTCACGGTTCGTATCGTGTACTTCCACCCATTCGTTATCAAATATTCATCCACTGGTCATCACACGTCTCGGTTTACCTTCAGGAAATTGCTCTCCCTTCTGTCTACGCAACCGTCACACTCTCCCGCCTCTCTGCCTTGGAGAAATTCCAAGCACGACTCCACTCTGCAGATCAGAAGTGGGATTCAATAAGACGGATACCATATTCCACGCCTGGTCGATGGGTGCAGGTCCTTGACCTGTCACAGCTGTCTTGTGTCGACGAGGCACAGGCTTTGCATGTTGATTCCCTCCTCACTAGACTGTTCCCTCTGGTACCATTTCTTGCACGGCTTTCGATGAACCCAACTTTTGTATTGAGCCGTCGAGCAATGACATCCTTGGGTGACCGTGATGGCACCGCCAATCTACGTTCCCTGGAAGGAATCAGTTATGTTCCGAGGCCCACTTCGTTTTTGGACGACGACCCGTTTGTGCGGCTGCTGAGGAATTCTATCAACCTCGAGGACCTGGATGTGACGGGTATATGCCCAGATCCAGCTGATGTGGAATACACGTCCCACCATGCTGATCTTACGACTCCAGAGTCATTCAAACCCCTTAATCTCAACAAACTACATACTATAACCCTGCTGTCGATGCCGACGTCCCCACTCATGATGTCTTTGCTATTCTCCCCCCTCCCGTCGCTACGAAAAATCACGCTCACCCCTTACGACGATATTGAATACCCCGCTGCTCTTGTATCACAGTTCATCTCTGTTCATGGCGAAACGCTTCGCTCTCTTCTCCTATTCACACCCAAGTCGTGGCCTACAAACCTCCATCCTTCACCTACAACTCTTCTGGAAACCTGCCCGCATCTGCGACACCTGTCGCTCGAAAGCCCTCTCCCTACACTCACACCACACACTATTCATCCCTTACAAATTCTGTCCATTCCTCGTCCCAATGGCGATTTTTGGAGAGTCTTTGAAAGATTCATTTCGCGCCTTCCAAACCTGTGCATGTTACGCACCCGAGACGTTCGATGGCTCAGAAAGGGTATGAACTCGCGAGCGCAGGCAGCCGGAGTGCAGGGAGAGATGATGGAGTGGAGAAAACGTCTTGGCAGGTATCGCATCCGCCTCGTTGACGCCGACTGGAATGAGTACACGGAATGAGCTTTGATGGCGTTGCCGATACTGACACTATATGTGCGTCCCGATATACAGTCTACGTCCTTGCGCATCCAACCCCACCACTCATTTACTTTCGTAATAGTATCATCCCTGTTCGTTACATACAATGGATGATATGTTGATCAATGTTTATTAACTTCAGGGCGGATGGACTCGAACGTCTGATTTACAAGCACATCCTCATGATAATCTCCTATAACATGAGTCATAAGTTCCGTCCACTCACGTTCTAACCCAACCATCCCTCTCATGTCGACTATGGCCCCTTTCTCGCTTCTCACTGCCTTCTCAACTAGTGTGGAAGGAGGCAACCCAGCCGCGGTCGTCTTTATCGACCTGAGTCTGTCCGTCGAGACATTCAAGACCGTCGCGCGTAATTTCAACCAACCCGTAACCGCATTCCTGTCTTCATCACCTGTTCCATCGAATGATCCTAGAATCGTCGCGTTCGACGTGCGTTGGTTTACTCCTAATCGACAGGAGATTGAACTGTGCGGCCACGGAACGATTGCTGCTGCAAAAGCGGTCTTTGAAAGAGATGACCTCGTGAAAGAGGAAACTGACGTCATCGAGTTTCATACACTGACTCGCGGGATCGTGACTGCCAGAAAATGCGATAAGGGGTTTATTGAAATCCAACTTCCTGCCGGGAACCTTGTCGAAGTCTCTACGGAGGAAAATTATAGAATTAGAAAGGTCCTTGCTCGCACCTTTGGTAGGGAATTGGCTATTAATTATATCGGAGCTGGTGCAGAAGGCTTCGAGAACTGTATGTACCTATAGCCGCTGAATGATCGCATCCTGACTATTATCCTCTAGATATGATGGTCGAAATTCACGAGAAAGAAGGCCTGGAAGATCTTTGTGTGGACAGCGACTCCTTGGTTCGTGTCATTTCTATAATCTATAGGAGGCTAAAGGCCGAACTCAGGAAGTGTTTCCAAACAGCGAGACGCCGGCTTCTCCACCAACATTTTTACCACGGCATCATCCAACTGCAGCGAGCGATTCTTTTCGCGCATGTTCGCTCCCGGGTTCGTTCCGGGCGATGAAGATCACGTCTGCGGGTCTGCTCATTGTCTGATGACACCGTACTGGTCTCGGAAGCTCAATGTTTCCAGGCAAGAAGAGATCAAAGCCAGGCAGGTCAGCCCTCGTGGTGGCGATTTGATATTGTGACCTCGACGCGTCGAGTCGGGAGGAAAATGACAACATTTACAATCCAAACTGAAAGACGGACGAACATGATAAATAAATCTTTGAGTTTGGATACTCGCAGCTCGCAGTTGCCGTTGTCTGCGCGAAGGGTGAGCAATCTGCTTTGCTACAACTTCTATCTTCATGACCTGGATCATTGACAATATTTTGACTCGAGATCAATCCGACTCTTACAGAAACAGAACCAGACATGACGGTTCACCTTTCATGGGTTGCGAATTAACTAACTCGCATTCAGCATCGCCGAGTCAACGGCTTCCGGAATGCAGGTGTGACATATGGCCAGCTTTTCTGCATGGGCCATCATCGCTTTGGCCACTAAGCGTGCCAGAATCCGCGACCACAAACCTATTCCTCGCTGATGTCCGTGGCCACTTTGCATTATGGATTGACCAACTACGACGAACAATGCTCAACTGAAAGAACCCGCTTTGGCCTACTTCGATCTTGCCAGTGGTGGCACCCTTTCATCCACCGTTGAAACTTGCCTACTATGTCCATTGTCGTTTCCTATATATACTGGGCATCCTCGCCATCCTTCTAGCCATCTCTTTACCGAGCCTCCTCAACTACTACCTCCACAACCTCAGACGTCCTCCTCACCTTTGACACTCAACATGTCAATTCTGCAGCTCATCTGGGATCGTCACAGCTACGATATGTGGTCGTGGTCGGTGGGAGACGCTCACCATACCGTGCATATCATGAAGCGCATCAGAAACAATGTCCACCTCGCACAGCTTGGGCCGCGAGGAGGTCAGCCTACTCACGCTGTCATCGCCAAGATAGCCCAAAACCCCAGGGAGTTGTACGCGCTCACCACAGAGGCGGAGTTCTACATGAACGAGCTCTTGCACCTACAGGGAACAGTCGTACCCTGCTGCTATGGCTTTTTCCGAGGAAAGGTGAACGGGGATGATATTGGGTGTTTGCTTCTGGAATATTGTGCTGGATTTACACCCCGTACACGCAATGAAAGAATCGAAGAGAAGTGAGTTCATCATACCATTTGCCATAGAGCGCAGGATTTGACAGAGACGTTGTGCAGTCGAGCCAAGATGGTAGCGGCTTGTAAACTCCATGAAGTCGGGATTATTCACGGCGAACTCATCAAGGGACGCCATTTCGTGAAGTCAGGAGATGGCGTGCGCATCATCGACTTCTCAATGGCCGTTAGACATAGATGTCCAGGCGCCCTTCCTATCCTGCATGACCCTAGGGCTAGGCGTGTAATTGATCAGTGTCGGGAGTTGGCTCTCATGGAGGAGATGTGCGGTTTCAAAGGCGAACATCCGAATCCTTTTTGCACCACAATGTGAGGGGTAAAAAGGGCTAGAACGCATTTTAACTTTATTCGGGCTTTGAAGCTAGTAATCATATTTCAGGGACTGCTAGATTGGACTATCCGAGCTTTAGTTCCCATATGTATTTTCCAATAGAGACGCGATCTTTTCTATAAGATCGTGGTGCCACACTTGATCCCACGTACCGGATAACCGCTTCTGTGATTCCAACTTGCTAGCTTGCGTGTTCAAGAATTCTTCATATATTCTGCCCTGATCAATGCTCATTTGCATGATCATATTTGCGCGTGGCGCCCTGATAGAGCTGTAGGCTTCCAGAGCAGTCTGGCGCAGTGTCACTTTCACAAGATCGATGGCAACGAAAGACGTTCATGCGTACACTGATGTTTTCAGCAGTAGCTTTACCGTGGCCGAGGACCTTGCAGAGGGTGAATACATCCTCAAAACTTTGACCAACCCCTGCCCCCAGGTGAGGCGGCATGGCGTGTGCCTGTGCATGAGACTTGGGAACGAAGGAATAGGATTCGACATAAACTCACTGCATCATCGATCAAAACAACCTTCTGGTTGACGTACGTCTTCAGTGGAGGGTGCAGGTAATGTATGAACCATTTGCTGGGATTTGTGATCTGCTGGAGAAGCGTCATGGCATCCTCCCCCCATCCAGTAAAAATTTTTAGCAGTTCTTCTCGCGATGCTGATTGAGCCCATGGATAGGGGACTATAACAGACTCCAAAGGTGCTTGCGAATCAGAAGCGAAGGCGACGATGTTGATCTTTAAAATCAAATCAGCCAATGATTCACTCAAAAGTTTCTACATGCCATTTGCTTTGCCTGCACCGAGAATGTTTTAATATGCTACAGGCGTCTAAGTGTCAGTAGAAGTGATTATTTCACGGACCATGGTGCCCACTTTGCCATTCCCAAGCCAGCATAGAGGCTGTGTCTGGAGATCTGTTTTGACACCAGCCTCTTTAAGAGACTGGGCAGAGAGGATAGCACGGTAGGCGACAGTATTAGAGTAAATCAGTCGACTATTGCATCATCAACTACGAAGTCGCGAACAACACTCCTGATTCCGTCCGTCAGCACCGACAACTAGATCAGCCTCATGGACACTTCCGCCTTCGAAATGGAGCAGATGGGTACCGTAAACAGTAGTAGAGACAGAAACATAGCGTTTGCCAAACTGAACGAGAGTCGGATCAATCAATGGAGACAGCGCTTCCAAGAAAGCAGGCCTGGAAAATGGATTAGGTCTCCTGGCTCCGTAAGTGGGGCTCAAAAGGCAGGACTTTCCTGTAGATACCCAGACCAAGGTTCTGAGGAGAAATCGGATACTGGGACGGTCCTAATTGAGATGCTGCAAGAAGATTTACGTCGCATTCAGACTAACATGATAAACGTTTTCATGTCCTCCAACCCCAGCGAGGAAACGGAATGGACGCAACGTCGGCATAGGTTCATCGGCATGCTGAAGGACGGCCTCCGAGTCGATGACGCCGAGACCATTCAAAGCCCGGATGGCGTTCGGTCCTGATACGATAAATTTTTGCGTAGTGCGTGGTGGTGTAGTACTTACATACCTAGAGCTACGCCAGCACCAATTTCCTTGAATGTTGGCTGTCGACACCTCGTGAATTCTCGGCCTGGGATTTTTTAACCTCAGGGTAAGGAAAACTTACAGCAGATTCGAATACATCGACTTGAATGCCCGCCCAGGTGAGTCCAACAGCTGCAGCACTTCGTTCGAAGACCTGTCATGATCGAGTTCTCGACCAAACTATGTACCGACCATAAAAGACCACACATTCCCCCGCCTACGATGGCAACTTTGAAGTCCTTGGTTAGGCTAGACATGGAGGTTGGCCGCTATTACCTTGGAAGGCGCAACGAAACGAATTCGTGCAAAAGATGTTGTAGTATCAGATCTGGCATCAGGCTTTTATGTGACGTGTAAGGCCTACGGATAGGATCTAGGGTGTGGGAGAAGGGGATATGATTGGTTGTTGCCGATGAGTAAATGAGCATCTTATGACGACCAGCGAGTCGGTCCGACTTTGACAGGAATGCCGCTCAGGTTCAATTCAGTGATTCCAATTGCAGATAAGCCTAGATAACCAGAAAAATAAGTCACGGAAAGAGGAGACAGAGGGAACGGTGTTCTTGCTCATGGACGAACTCCCTTCGGAATCAAATATTTTACGGGATCGGTTCAAACTTGTTCAAACTCAGCGCACTCTCAACGTACCAAAGATGTTTGAAGCAAGAATGACGATGATCGTTTCTCTTCATTGTCATTACCGGCGCGGTCCCAAATACGGAGCAGCCAGGGTATCACGCAGGTCGACATCAATGAATTGAAAGCTGGAACGTTGAAGCGTCGTTAAAAATTGAGCCTGTTGTTCTCGATAGTGTTCTATCGGCCTTGCATAAGTTTGTATTACACACCATATGCATCGTCTGGGATGCAGACAGTGATTCGCGTTGACTAATTCAATAGTGTAGATTCTTTACTTCCATATATATCCTTCACGACAGAATTGACCTCTCTGGCTAGGTCATAGTGCCAAACTGGCTCCCACATACCAAGGAGACGCGTCTGCATTTCCAGCTTACTGCCTTCAGTGTCTTTGTATCCTTGATAAATCTTGCCCATATCAAAGCTTCTTTGAACAATCATGCTGGCGCGTGGAACACGGATACTGTTGTACGCGTCCAAAATAATCTCACAAGAAATAAATTAAGTTGGATGCAGCCAGGAATATGAAGGGAATGCTCACATGGAGATTTGAGGCATTTGTTTGCGGGTGACCGAGAAGTTTGCAAAGAACGAACACATCTTCGAAGCCTTGACCAACCCCAGCGGATAGATGAGGCAGCATGGCATGAGCCTGATAATGTCGATAAGGCATCAAATGAAGGGGGAGAGGCCAATCGCTTACCGCGTCACCAATCAAAACAACCTTGTGCCGAACGTAGGACTTCAGAGGAGGATGCAGGTAATGTAGAAACCATTTGCTGGGATTCTTCATCTGTTTCAGAAGCGTGGTCGCGTCATCCCCCCACTCAGAATATACCTCCAACATTTCTTCCTGAGTGGCGGGTCGACTCCATGGCAAGGGGATTGTAACAGAACCGACAGGCACTTTAGAGTTGGTGGAGCAAGTGACAATGTTGATCTGAAAATTTCAAGCAAAGAAATTCCTGGTGGAAAATATCAAACGGACCATTTTCTTCTCCTGCACCGCATAAGTGATGAGATGCTACATGCAGGTACGTGAGTCTTGTATGATCCATGGGGTGATTCAATGGGTTAATACCAACCTTGTCATCGCCGACCCAACAGAGCGGGTGGGTTGTCAGGTCGGTCTTGACACCAGCCCCCTCTAGTGCATGTGGGGTAAGTAATGATCGATAGCAAATGCTGTTTGCGTATACGACTCGACTGTTATTCTCCGGATCGACGAAATTGCGAACGGCACTCCTGATCCCATCAGCGCCAATGACAAGGTCTGCCTCTTGAACGTCTCCTCCCGTAAAGTGAAGCAAGTGGGCTCCCGACGTCGATTCCGAGATAAAAACACAACGCTTCCCAAAATGAATGGCTCGTGGATCAAGAAGAGGTTCCAGCGCCTGCAAGAAGGCAGGTCTAAACATGTAGAAATGAGCTCATCGGTGTCGATCAAAGGAACATCAAGGCAAACTTTCCTGTAGATTCCTATGCCGGCATGATCGGAAGCAACTGGATACTTTTTGACCTAAGATCCTGAACGCGGATGCATACCATAAACACGTACAAGATAAACATGGTCGTGATTCCCAACTCCAGTAAGAAAACGGAAAGGACGTTGATTCGGCGTGGGTGCATCGGCATGTCGCAGGACTGCTTGGAGCACTCCGAGCCCATCTAGGGCGCGGACAGCATTCGGTCCTGAGGTATTAATCACTCTGAGGATCGGGAAGAGTCTCTAGATCTTCGGGTGGGTGCCTACCAAGACCGACGCCGGCTCCAATTTCCTCAAATCTTTGCTGTAAATAAAAGATAAAACACTAAATCTAGGTATGTGTGCAAAGCTTACCGCAGATTCAAACACATCCACTTGAATCCCTGATCGCGCGAGTCCAACGGCACTTCAAGGACAAACATTAATATTCTCATTAATGCATAGTTACCGGGCAAGAACATGTGTCGAACTCACCACAAGAGACCACACATCCCGCCACCTACGATAGCAACTTTAAAGTCCTTGGTCAGGCTAGACATGATTTCGCGATGCTCAGAATTTGTTGGGTGGGTCATGAACACCTAACGACGATTATAGTGCGAGAGAGGGATTTGCGCACGTCGTGAGACGAAATCCGACTGAAGTCTGTTAATTATGCATCCGGATAGTAAGTATGAGCATGTGATCGTCATGGGTGAGAGCCTAAGAGCAGTATATGGAACGAGCAAGCGACGGGCTTATGATAGTCAATGTTCTTACACCTAGTACGCAAGGGAAATTCGCAAATTCCAGCTGTAAGAAAACAGATAAACGAGTTCTGTGAACGGAATCCGTTCTTCATGCAGTGTCGTACCAATGATTCTGAAGAATTT
>JABCKG010007791.1:0-18231 GCA_018851835.1 Hypsizygus ulmarius | reverse complement strand
AAGCCGGTGCTTAACTCGTGATCTGAGTCGTCGTTCTGTATAATTCCCGGGCTTCGCGGAATATACCTATCTGTCCAATGACGAAGATAGTCGTTCAGGTTCAGGAGAGTCTAGTCTCGCGAGACTAAGACCTCAGTCGTTCGGAGTAATAAAGAGTCTGACTTGTCGAGGTCAAGACCTTAGTTCAGGATCGGTGAGCAAGAACCAGCTGTGATTGATAGCTAAGGTCAAGTTAGAGATGTACGCTAACTAATACTCGGTATTTATAAGTAAACGAACTGGTCTGTGCGCTACTTGTAAGAACGTGGCTAAGGTGAGGTCCGACGCTATTGGTGGAATGGTGGGAAGTGTAAGCAAGGAAAGGGTAAGTGTTCGTAGTAATCAGTCTAGAACAATCGGCGAATATAAGTACAGTATCTCACGGTCAGGTGTCATATTGGGAACAGAGTTCGCATGGTAAAGTAAAGGAAAATCGTAACAGTGCCTCTCATACCTCTGGGCCTGCCCACTGCACCACCTTCTCCCATCCCTACACTCCCAGATACAAATGTCCCACCGCTCACTGTCACTTTGCTCCCACCGCCCCTCATCGTTCCTCCCTCCACTACATGTCCCCTTCACAGTCGAGGGTCTCGCATGCTCACCTCCCATACAGCAGCTGCATCCTTGGCTAAAGGGAAGGCGGTTGACCGAGGTGGAAAACCAGGCCCATCAACAGAAGTCATCGCCAGTAGCCTATCTGCTGCTGAAGATGAGGTCTACACCCAGCTTGGACTTCTCTTACCCATCGTTTTCCCAAAATCCACTGTTGAGTCTTGCAAGCGGCTTGTCGATAATGAAGGAAGGCTCGCCAACATCGTTACCTTTCTTCAACAGGCTGTCGATGCAGTGCAGAGCTCTGTGGCAGACCGTAGTGATGAGAGCTTGGCTGCTGTTGCAGAGCTCAAAGCTGCCATTTTCCACATTACCGATGATGCACGTGAGACAGCGGGATCAGATCTGCATGCACTGTACGACTATCAACTGGCCACTCATGACAGGGTCGAGCAAATTATCCAGACCTTAAATTCTCTCACACCGCTCCTACAGCAAGTCTCTACCATCAGAGCTGATATTGATAGTCTCTTAAATAGCCATCGCACTATGCTTGCACCAGCTTCTCCCATTGTGCCTGCACCTGTCTTTCAGCAGCCATTGTCAGCTGGACCTGGACAGTCATCTGGACATAGAGGAGTGCAACACCCCTCAAAGTGCCAGTATCCATTTGCCAACTGCACTCTTCAGAACCTGCCCAACAAGCAGCAACATCATGATGTCTGCTGTCATGACATCCTTTTCTGGGATGTTTCTACTACTGGGGATCCATGAGTCATTGCCAAAACTGCTGCTCAACAGGTTAAACGAATCACTGCCAATGCTGTGGTTAATGCCGTCCGCATCAATGACACACCTGCGACAATCTGCATCCGGTTCATTGACTATAGCCAGGCATTGTTGTTTGTAGAGGCCATTGAGCGAAACCCGCCGAGAGGACTGGCAGGTATGCATGCCTCCTTAGTAGGACCTAGTGGCATGGATGATGCGTCGCCTGACCCAATTTTGTTGATACGTGGAGGAGGTAGTGGAGATCAGGGACAAGCCTACAACTGGTAGGGTCCCTGTCCCTCTAAAAAGTAGTCTGCTATATTCTGATTGAACAGTAGTCTATGTCTCGTCGCTTGGAACATAAATGGTTCCCTCGCACTCAAAATACAAACTCCTCTCTTTCTATCGCTCTGTGATGCAAATGATATCATTGTACTACAGGAGATGTTCTTGCGACCAGGTCAAAAGGATACCTTACAATTACCGAATGGCTTTTCCATCCTGACGGGCTCCCGTCCTGACAGACCAGGCATTCAAAAAACCTGGGGTGGTGTTGCGGTCCTTATCCGCACTTCAGTCTCTCATTCGTTTTGTGCAGCAGTTAGCGGACCTGATCTCGTTGTCATTGATCTTGACTCCTTCTTCCTTGTTGGAGCATACTTATTACCTGCTGCAGCTGCATGGCATGAATGGACTGACATCAACCCAGAACATCGCCTGGAGCAAGCTATGATGTTCTGTTCAGCCAGTCCACAATAAACCCCTCATACTCATGGGAGACCTTAATAGTCACATAGGCCAATGAACACCCACTGGTCAGGTCCATGCTAGGTGTAGTTTGGATAATACTGTCAATGCATGAGAGAACTGGCTGCTCACACTGTGTGCAGACTGTCATGTAGATGTCCTCAATGGCACTCCTGTCGAGGTGTCCACACCAGGTGCCATCACCTCTGTACAGGCAACAGGCTCCACAGTTATCGACTACCTCTTACTTTTCCGTATCAGGCATGCAATGGTTAAGCCCGCATCATTCAAAATCATCGAGTGTGACTGGTCAGATCATGCGCAACTACTCATCACAGTCAATATCCCCATCTCCATCCTACCTCACCACTATACTGAGTGTTCTCCTCCCTTAGCAACGATTGTCGCTATGCCAAAATCAAAGCTCGATCTTCTCATTCAGAAAGCCCTGCTATCTGTCTGCTCACCAGAGCAGGCTACCCAGTGTCTCTATGGCTCTCCGCAGGTTGTTGAGACACCTCTTCATGTGTATATTACTGCAACTCTCCATCATGGCGTAGCAGGCTATGGACTATTCTGGGGGGAGAATTCATCGATGAATGCCTCATGGCAGATATCGGGAGCACAGACAGATGCTCAAGCAATTTTATTCTCTGTTCTTACTGCCCTCAAAATGTCACCCTCACCAAGAGAGCTCATTATCCACACCGCCTTCCAGTATGCCATCTGAGTATTCTGTTTGTGGGCAGAACCTAATGCAGCCACAAATTGGCCATGTGAGCATGGAGACATTATCAGCTCTGTAGTCGTGATCATCCAGCAGCACCTGGCTGGGGTTGTCTTCCGTGTCGTTACAGATAATGCTCAGAAAAAAGGCTGTATGGTTCATGCGCACACTCTCACAGATGCAGCAGTGGCTCAACTGCGTACCACAGTATATCCACTGAATGGTGCTTCTCTTGTAGACCCCCTAGTCCCACTGGGAGAAGGCCTATGTCCGCAACCTAAGGTCTCAACTACCCTTGTTCTTGACCGACCTCCTCCAAAGCTGCTATCACTACAGCTCCCAGCGGAAGCAGATATCGATGAAGATCCACCAGATGCTCATCGTGGCTGACAGAAGGAGCAACATCTGTGATAGGTCAATACACAGGCTCTCCATTCTACCCAGTCTGACTATGAGTTCTGGCAGATTGTCCGATCATGGACAGATCCCAAGCGCAGAGAACCAATGGTTACAGCAGATGAACTCCAGGTTGTCTTTGAAGCTCGCATCAATCCACCCTTGGTGATACTAGTGCACTTCAGCCATGCTCAACGACAGCACCATGCACTACTGATGGAAGCTCTGCCTGATCGCACAATAGATCATACTCCTGAGCATTTCTTTTCATGCCCATTCTCCTCTGAAGATATTGGGTGGGCCAAGGTTTGCATCACTACTCATGGGCCAAAAAGTGCACAAGGGGTCGATGGAGTCTCGTATGCCAAAATTGGTGATATGGACAATAATAGCCTCGCGAATATCTTCAATGCCTGTGTCACGCAAATGGATGCCCTAGCTGACTGGCTCATTACTCAGCTTGTAGATGTTTCAAAGATAGGGAGAGATCTGTCAGATCCTGAAAGTTATAGGTTGATCGGGCTCGAGTCATGCATGCTTAAAGTCATGACACTACTTATCGATAAATGGCTACATGACTGGGCGACTGCCCATGGTATTATCCCTGACTCACAAAATGGATTTCATCAGCTCTTTCACACGAACAACAACTCATTCATCCTTCGTTGTGCCATTGACCATGCCCCGTGCAAATGGCTTAACCCTCTATGTTGCTTTCATCGATCTCACAAATGCATTTCCATCAACAAATATCCCTATGCTGTGGAGCAAGCTATTTCGCTTGGGGGTCTCAGGCCCTCTCTTTGACTGGCTTTGGATGCTTTACCGATGTATGGCCTATGTCATTCAGCATGGAGGTGTGGAGTCCTTCAGAAAATTCTGCTCACTCATTGGCCTATTGACAGGGGACACAGCATCACCTGGTCTGTGGAACATTTACTTCGGAGATCTCTTGTTTCCACCAGATGAGGATGACATTATCATTGGTGGTCACCCTATATCCCATGTTGAGCAAGCTGATGATGTCGCTCTGATGTCCACCACCTATGCAGGCCTGCAGCGCAAGCTCAACTGCTTCCGTGCCTGGTGCTGCCTAAACTCAATGGTCATCAGCGCCATAAAGTCAAGTTCAATAATTTTTGGACCCATACCTCGTATACTCCCATCTCTCTATATTGGTGACACCATCATTGGCCTTGTCAGGTCATATAAGTACTTGGGTAAGTGGGCCGTTAAATGGCAGGCCCGAGTTCAGTCCTTGATTATTGAGTAATTTACATGTTATGTTGCATTAGATACGGCTATAAATGGCAATAATTGCATTTTTGGTATCCAGTGTTCCTAGCTGAATGCCCTCAATTGAGCCTTCTGGTATTGTGGAAGCACCAGTTAAGCCATCATGTTTCCACACAAGAGCTGAGGGTGTAACAACACAGCAGACGAAATGATGCTCACCATAATAAACCACTCCTTTAAGTTGGTAATTCACATTCAAGCTGTTGGCAGTATTTGGTAAAATAGGAATAGTGAGATTTAGTCCAAAGTCTGGATATCCTCTTGTCAAATCAAATGCCAAAAGTGGGGGGGCATTCATGAATGTATGTACCCTAACAAGAGATCTCTCACAGATTCGGCAGCGGGATGCTGACCAAACACGGAAATTCTGCACATATGCCTGTAGAGAGCTGCCAGCTGCGCAGAAAATTGCCAAATGTGAACAGGATACAGATACTTCTGTGCAGTTAACAGTATGTCCATTTGGACAAGACATTGTAGAAGTCAATACATGGTCTACTCAGGACAATAGACAATCCAATATGCCGTGAACACTGGTGTATTCACCCCAAGGAAAAGTCCGTGGTGCTCTTGCAAACAGTGCATGTCGCAAGTTATCACATGCACTCTCAAGAGAAATAGGTTCATTAACTGAGCAAGCTAGAAAATCTGCAACCAGAGATTTAAGAAAATCAACATTGTATGCTCCTAACACTCTGGCCTGAATTTCTGGATTTTCACACCATATATTATGGAGAATAGTGATTACAGCATCATAGGCACAGCTATTGTTTTGCCAGACTGTGCCTATTGGTGTTTCTGCACTTTGGCCATTATGAGAAATTACTGAGGTTTGATGAGATATTTTTTTCTTCTTAAGTTGAGGCATATCTTGGTTGAGGGCATCCTCTTTACTATATCAATTTGAAGACTTTCGTTTAGAGCCAATGGTCAATTCTTCTGTCAACTCCAGGCATTGTGGACCAGTGATTGTACCTCGGGCAGGTATAAAATTGGTTGTAGATATAGTGAGTCTTCTACAATTTGCTTTTGTAACAATTTGCCATTCAACATCTTCACCAACCCAGTCTAGGAAAGGATCAGATTTACCCCAACATATTGCAGGATGAACAGATGCAGGTATATATTTGCCCCCTTTGCATTTCTGAAAGGAGTCAATTAATGTATTTCTTCAGTGTGCATCATGCATTCCTTTTGGGAGCTTTCCTTCATAGCGTAGATGTGTAATGTTATCAAGCAGTTCCAACTCACGAAACTCCTGTCATAGAGCTCTAGATGCTCCTTCTACAACTTTTCTGGCATCAAAGCCTTGCAATATAAGAGTGCCTGTGGCAGATGCACTCATTGACAGAGCAGTATAGATAGCTTGATGTGATCGACTGTTGTTTAGATGGACTACATTGAAAAGCCGGGTCTTTTCCTGTGAAGCTTAATCAGTCATTGCAAAGTTTGGTAATATTTCAACTTGAGTACGAGATACATTCAGAGTTGAGTCATCAGGTAAAGAGCAAACAGTATGAACCACTGATCTGGTAAGGGGTACTACATTTTCAGGCAAGCCTGGAATGTTTACTGTTTTGGGAGGATTTGACAAGAGTACAAAAAGAGTGTCAAGGACTCTTTGCTTATGAATTCCACTTGATTCTTGCCATGAATATACAAAGCCTTCTTGTCCCCGTGTCATGCATAGTTCTGTAGCCGCATTTTGGCAAATCATGACAGGCAATCCAATGCAGAGAGATAGTTTATCTGGTATAATATTATTATTTGCACTATGGGGTGCATTCCAGAGTGCCTTTTGAATGTCTTCAGATACCATACTTTTCTTTACAACTATTTTATTCCCAGCTGCCTTTCTCTGCGCACAATTTGTTTCATCCTCTGGAGCAGTAACAAGATCATCAGAGTAAAATTCTGTCAGAGTTTGCCCTGTTTCCTGTGCAAATCTCGTAGAGCCCATTTGATTAATAGAGTCTTTGTCAACATTGTGAGCAGTTATTATTGAGATGTTTTGAAAGTCCTTATCCGCAATACATGGACGACCAAGTGCATTACTTGAGATACAGGATCACAGAAAAATCAAGTCTTCTGGAGTGCATGATTTGTACCGCATATTTTCTAGCGCCTTTCGAAGTTTTGCATCATCAGGTGTTTGAAGCTTTTGTCGCATATTTTGACGTAGAATTACAACTGTAGTCACTTGATGCCACAAGGCTTTGCCAATTGCAGCTTCTTGGTCTTGCAAATCTAACCCCTTTGTACCTACTTTATGACTGTATAGTGATGCATCTTCTTGTCCAATAACTGGTGGGAGTTGTGCAAAATCACCAGCAAAAATCATGTTCATTGCTCCAAAAGGTTCTTCTACATTTCCAAGAACATGAGCCAACCGTGCACTGATGCAATATAAGTCGTGGCATGATAGCATAGATACTTCATCAAGAAATACGTAGTCCATGCCAGTGAGACGCGATTTGACTTGTGCAAGTTGAACATTTGAGACTTTATTATTCAAATCAGATATTCCAAACATATAATGGTAAGTAGATCCACCAAGTAAGGATGCAGCTGTACCTGTTGGTGCTACCACTACAAATCGGTGTGATTCTTGTCTTGCTTCAAAGTATGCAATCAATGCCTCCCATTCCGCCAATATACATTTTCAGTTGATCAGAATCAGGATTGATTGCATGGTTAGCCACAATTCGAAATGCCTTTTATTGCTCTTTGTTTGACTGAAAGTTTGAAATAATATCTTCAATTGTAGAGGACCATTGCGCAGTCTTGTAAGTTTTGTTCAGATAAGATTTATCAACTAATTCAACAATATTAGGATCAGTAATGCAGCAAAATCTGGAATTCACATCAGCAGGTAGATGCTTTTCCCTTTTATCGAGAATTTCAGTTTTCAACTTTGTAACAGATGCCCTCCATTGACTACCAGACTGGTCTATAGATGGCAGAACAAGGCTTAAATTTGTATTTGGAAGCAGTTCTGGTTTAGAGTCTGACCAGCCAGCCTGCATCATGATGTGCGCCATCTCTTTTATGGCAGTATTTCGACGCTCAAAATATTTTCCAATGTTTAGTGAGAGCACATGCTCAGTGGCATCGTGGTCAAAGGAATCATTATCATCTAAGATATAGTCATCTATTCCTTGCTCTTGTTGTAAATTAGCTAAAAATGATCTATCAGAATCTATCCAACTTGGCAAATAAGTATTGTTCTTTTTCATCTGCGCATGAAAGTCATCTTGTGCATCCATACACTCATACTGAATATTGAAATTTTTCATTAGGGTTTTATGTCTCAATGTGAACTGTTCAGCAGCAAAGGCATCATCCCATGAACTTTCCTGAGATTTCAAGTCTAATCCTGTTCGCCAGGGTCTGAATAAGGTCAATATTGTGGCACAGTAATATTCTCTGTCACCTTTATCACACCGTGGCAGAGCTTGGCCCACAAAATTTGGTACAGCACCATTTTGAGTGCTAACACACTTGGTACAATGAGACAATGCCAAAGGATGTTGATCAAGAAACATATGTTTGGTTTGTACACTTCTCATTTTCTTATTCTGTTTACCACCTCCCTTGGGTAGCAGATATTTTGCCTCAAGATCCATCTCAGAAGCATCTTCTGCTCCTGAGTCTTCTTCATCATGGCAATTATTATTCAAATTTACTTTAATTTGTTCACACCTAGAGACCCAATCATACAATGACATGGACTCTAGCTCAGGTGCTCAGTAAATATAGTCATAGACTGGAGAAAGACCCACAATGCTGCCTTTTCGACGAATAAGAGGAATCTTTTCAGGTTGAAGAGAGATTTTGTCTATCTTGTCAGGCCATGCTTTGAATGCCTCACGTACGTAACCTTGCCAGTAGAAAACTTTAAATCTATGACTAGTATAATGGTCAGGATTTCCAAGCAAATACATACACATCATAGGAGAGCCCATCTCCATTTTTCCACTAAGAGAATTGACAATTTTTGTCATGAGAGAGTGTGCCTTTTCATGCCGTGAAGCAGATCCACCAAGAAGCTCAGTATTTTTGTGAAAGACTGAATGAACTGTCTCAAAAATGATAAATGTCTTTAATGATGCTTTTGTGATGTACTTTGTAACATAATACATCACACCCTTTATAGCATTTCCAGATCTCAAGCTTGAAATATCAGTATTACAACAAAAAAGGTAAGTAACTGGAGCAGAGATAGTATTGACCCAAGCCTCTAGCTTTCTAATATTAAGACAGCCAGTTGCAGGATCTACCTCAGTTTGCTGGAAAATTGGCTTAGGAAAGCGTCCGCGACAAATGCCCCACTTGTTATCAAGACAGCCAGCATATTCTTTAGATTTATTTTGAGTACCATCTTTGTTGCGTGTTGACCTGCATGTGTGGATATTTGATCTGAACAATAAGTCATCAATAGTGGATCTAAATCTAGACCACCATGTTCTTAATGCAATACAGCTTTCACATGCAGCACACTTTGAAGTGCAAGCTTCTGGAGGTGGTTCTGGAAGAGTTTGTGTTGGATTTTGATAGCCAGCTTGTTTTGAGGCCACATCAATAGCTGTCGCAACTTCTTTCATGGTTCCAGTTATAAATTCATCTTGATGGGCAGCTTCCAAATACTCTACCAGCTCATGTTGAAATTCAGAGGTCAGATCCATTATTTTCCTTTGAGCATCATCAGGTGTCAAGCCATTGCGTATCCAGAGCAAAAGATGTAGATGAAGAGTTAAACGTCCCTGCTGTTCAACAGTCCCATAATATGCTGATGTATCTCCATAAAGCCTGGTGTGGTCAGATTGGACTCCTAACACATGTTTAATAAACTGTTTAACCATAAAATCAAAGAAGCGAGCACCTGCCACAGGATTTTTAGCAATGAGACGAAATCTCTCATCATTTCCTCTAATCATAGGCTCAAACCTTTCATTTGTATCTGCAAAGTAGAGGCAAATAGGATGATATACATCAGCAGATGACAATGTAATGTACCATGATGGCACACCTTCACTGGCTATCAAGGACCATATTTCATTTCTCATATATCTTTTACCTGTTATGGATCCATTGACTTTAGCACCCACATGATCTAAATCTTTAATAACTTAAAAGCACGTCTTCTCATCATCAGATTTAGGCTTCACTATTTCACCTTGGCTCATTCTTTTAGCTATGTCCTGAAGGATTTCCTGATTTACGTTGAGAAGGCAATCAGAAATTTCATGAAACTTTGCTGTCTCAGCAAGTAAAAATCCACCTGTTGAACTAGCTTTTATTTGCTCATGACTGAAAGCAGCAAATGGAAAGGCAAGGTCTGTTTGAAAGTGCTTATCATGATACATAAGCAGATGCTTCTTATGAGCAGCATCTGAGAGACTTGTTGAACCAACACCATCCAGGCCATAAGGAAATAGCCATGGAAACATTTGAGGATACAAATCAGGATTCTTAAAGATAGATTCCATTTGTGCAGAATGTCCCACTCGAAGCACCCTTCCAGCTGAATTTCAGTGCTTCATTGCTATCTCTTTGAGCTCTGCAACAGATTTGGCTCCTAATTGTTCACCTGTTAAACTATGTACAATAAATAGACACTCTCCTCCATCTATACCTTCTTCTTTTCCATCATCATGGATGCTAGTTGCTTCAGCTATTTTATTTGTATTGCTTTCTCGATATACTATAGTTACAGGAGGTTCATCTTCGGGGTATTGCTCCAGATTTTGATCTGAAATGCCAACATCAGCGTAATCTGAATGATTAAGACAAAGCCATTCAAGGGCATCACGTACAGCCTTTCATCTGATGAGCACAGGAGCTCGCTTGAGGTCATCTTTAGTTGGCTTTGCAGGCCCAGTAAACAAGACAGCAAGTACATCATCAAGGTCCTCAACTGGTGGAGGTAGCATGTCATAGATTTTAGAGACTGGCGATTCAAATGCAACAAGATGTGCTTTCATTCTGTGTAAACCTGAAGAGGCAACTCTCACAAAGCAGCATGTATGTCGAACCCGTGCAATCAAAAATTTCTCCATGAAATTAAGTGAGGAAAGCACATCTGGGACTTTGCCCAGCCACAGCCCATTTGCTAATGCCAGTCGTGGAACTTTACCTTTTCTAATGCCTCCTCTGCAAATGTCGCAAACCTTATTGCAAGAATAATCTAAAACAGGACCCTTATATTCACAGATAGGTTCAGAGTGAGATTTACACTCCACACGGGTCATGCCTGGCACTTTCAGAATATTTAGCATGTGTTTAATACTCTTTAAAGGGCTCAATTGTATTATAGGAGTTAGTTTGCCACACACAGCACATCCAGCCTCTTCCAGTAAAGCAGGAGTTGACGTTGAGCAGAAATTCTTGATTATTCTTTCAGTAAGCTCTGGTGTCAGAGGAGGAGGAGGAAATGGCATATTATCACTAGGAATTTCAGGATCATCAAGAGTCGCTTGAATTTTTTGATCAGATTGGCAATTCTCTGCAGCGTAAACCTTTTTCATGTATGTTTTCCGTTTAGCTTCACGAGAGGGTAATGCTTGAAATAGAGTAGTATAGAGAAAACATGCAATGCAATCATGGGCAGTGAACAATGAACACTTGTCATCAAAGTGAGCTTTTGCTTTGACAGGAATTCCATGAATACGTGCAATCTTTTTAATATTTGTCTGCGATAAATGAGGCAGCATATTTTGTATGGGAATTCTGGCATGCACAAAGCCTATATCAAGTGGATAATCCACTAGACCATGACTATCAACATGGTCAATAAATTTCAAAGTAAAGTCTTCACACTTGCCAGAAAAATCAGTAACTATGAATGGCTCCACAATATCAGTTGTAAAGGAAAATGTTTTTCCACCATCCACGAGATAGAAATTTACTGGGAGTGTCTGATTTGCATGCAAGATATATTGTTGAGAAAGCAATACAGGAAAGACAATGGCAAAGAGAGAAAGAGTGTTGAACAAGATGATAAACCATTGCAGGTATGCCCTTGAGTAGTTTGAATGTTTATCCACAAAATAATCACTATGTTTAGTTTTACTCTTTAGATATCTCCTCAAACCAGCTATGAAGTCATGCCTAAACATAAGTCCTCTCTGCAAGAACCAACAGATAATTAAACACAACCTTTGTACATCACTTTGCGGCAGTGTGGACATGTACATGGACCAGTTAAGGAAAAAATGGTGGAGGTGGATGAACATATGAAAGGGAATAGATTTGGTCAAAGTGGAAAAAGAAACACAAAAGTTTTGGTAGAGGATATATATTATTCTAACGGACTTATTGATTGAAATATATGCAAAGACAAACTGTTTTGGGAGATGGATGCTCAGGAGGACAGGTGGTTGAAAATGCTCAAAGGACATGAAGCTGCCTATATCAAAAGATTGTTGCATTACAGTAACAGACCAGAGATGCGTCAAGTTTATTATGTATGGGCTAATGATGACCTGGTAAGCCAGAGGCTCATGGGTGCAAGAGCACTCAGATAGATACCCAAAATGGGCTGAAGTAACTGGATAAGCCACTCCAAAAACACTGCAATGAGCGCAGCAGCAAAGACCAGTAGATTTATTATACTGCAATCAAAACGAAGTTAGGCAGCTGCCATCATAATACTGATATGATATGTACATTTGGAAATTGGACCATGCCCAGACAATGCAAATAGACATCCACATTGTAAGGAGTTGGTAAACTGTCCCTCTGACTGAGCATTAAAAACATTAAAGAAATGTAGGAACCATACATGGCATGATTCACTAGATGGTCAGGGATGTACAGAAGTTGTAACAGAGAAAGGCACAGATATGTAGCCAGTGCTAAAAACAGAATATAGCCAGACTGTTTTTGTGAAAGCATCATTTGGCTAGGCATCGAGAGTATGTATGTACAGAACAACAATCTTGAAAGCGCAAAGTCGAACTTCAATGCACGTGCAAAATTCTCACACTGGCAATGCCTACAAATTCCTGATCCAAACATGAACTTTCAAACCTGAAAGGATTGGAAAAAGTATTGTCACCCGTTGGTGGCGAACTCAGGTTCTGGACCAATTTTGTGAGATTGGAACCTGGCAAACTGTGACAGTCATTTATCTGCCTCAAAGTTACCATAGTAAAAGCAGCCCTGTTGTCTTTGAATCTGGTACCATTGTAGGGCAGCCCTTAGCGCTATGAAAAAATGCTAAAGGTATGCATCTAATTGCATGTTTTCATTGTTGGAGCCCCGTGTACAATTCAGAGTGTGTTCTAGAGTGAGGATGTCAATATATGTCAAAAAGTGCACGTATTGTGTTTCTGTAGCCATCAACATCACAAGTTCCCTTCTCCCACCTGCCAACATTATTGACCATGCACACGCCATGCATTCCCAGCAATATGCACACTCCTGGTTTGAATACGAATTCGGAAGCTGTTTAATACTCAGCAATACCAGGCTCCACAACAAGCAGCAACACTCTCGTCAATGCTCCCATCCTCTACTATTTGTGTCTGTCACAGTCACTGGGGTCACTGGTACCTCTTGCCTTCTCTAGTCCAAAATGTCCAATAGTTGACTTACATTCAGACCTCCATTATATTGTCTGTGCCTCGTAAAGTTTTACAAATATGCCCCCCACGGGGTGCGGTAACACACTCTCCCTCCCCAAGTCCCTGCCATCCAAGGGTGATCGTTGGCAATGCCAAGCATTGTGTATTCAGCGGTGAAGTTCACTGCAATGCCGGTATGGTAGCTCACTCTGCATGATCATTTCTATCAACTTCATGTCGTCACTGAATGTCCGTGGTTTGCACACTTTCATGTTCCGTCCATGGGCCACGTAAGTGCTGAGGTCGAGGCATCATCCCAGGTTGCATTTTGGGCAGAATATGCAGGGAATGCTGCACCGTCGTCATGGAGGTATGCAAGGGTGGATATGGTGTGGATGCGATGGAAGGAATACTAGCGACCACAACGGATAAACAGTCAGTAATTCAACAACAAGAACAAATATGCACATATTATCATAATTTCCTTCTTATTTACGACATGCGGAGCATGCAAGAAGCATCTCGAGGTGACACTGCCAGTTCAACAACCTATGGGAAGGTGTCAGCGGTCGTTGCAGGGAGATGTCGTGCAGGGACAAGACTACAAGAGACAATTAAATAGATGTGCTATGTAGAAAAGAGAATACATGTACGTACCTCAATGATCAAGTATGTGGCCACTGAAGACGAGATACTGCACAGAAACGACGACTGTAAATAGCTTATCAGAACTTTGTAATCAGCGGAAATGAGAACGGAGAACATATCTTTCAGGCCTGGTCTTGTGAATGATTGATGTAGAACGTCAAGGACAATGTTTACAGAGTGAAGGCAGCGCATAAGCTCCCAAACGTGCTTCGACACCACACACATTGATATCGCATTGATGCAGAGGATGTGGAGGTGGAGGTATTGTGCATGGATTCATGTGGTTGTGATGAGTAGGGCACCAATGAATGTAAGGAGATCATCAGCACTTCGAATGACAAGAACATGATGAGAACTTACATGTAAATCTTGTTCTTGTCAGCATTCAATGTTCCACTTGACACGCAAGGCATATGAAGGGCCCCGAGAATGTGGCGATAGAGGTGGTGCATAGATGCATTAGCATGCGGTGTTACAAAGCGGTGTGGCAGTTGACAGAGTAGTTGTTGTAGATAGTCAGCGGTCATTGTTGCAGGGAGACATCATAGTGATTGAGCCTATAATGGTGATGAGCTTCTTCACTTGAGCAAGTAAATATCCATGCGTACCTCAATGATCATGTATGCAGATGCACAACATGAGCTACAGTGTAGAGGGAGACAATGACTAGCGAAAGCTTATCAGAACTTTGTAATCAGTAGCAGTGGAAAATGAAAAACGTACCATCTTGTGCAGAACTCGTGAGAATGATGAGGAACGTCTAGGCAAAGATGGCAGGGAAGAGTATGCTCTCATCACGTGCCAAGGCCTGGTCGAAGTTAAGTACTTCGAATTTGTAGTAGATGAGCTCGGGCCATGATCTTCCATTTGCACGTTGCTCAACTTCGCGCTTCGCCCCTTTCCTCATCATTCTCCACATCCACCATGGAATGCTGGCTAGCCGCATGGCTGCTACGCCTTTCAACGTAAGTCATTTATTTCTTTTGAACTTGATTACAGTACCTTTAAACAAAAATGACTGCTCAAATTTTAATTGGCAGATTCATATTTTCTCCGTGACACACTATACTTCCAACTACTAGCGCAGTATCTTCCTCCCCTCTTAGAGGGATGTAAGATCCTTCTACGTAGGTAGGCCGAGGACGAGGGAAGTCTGGGAGACCCAGGCAGTGGAGTACCCATAAGGTGTGTGTGCCAACCTCTCTGCAACTGACCTGCCTCACTCCTCAATGTGGCGTATATCATCATCATGTTAACCAGAGACCACTAATGTGCATCATCGTACGACCATCACATTTGCCCCATATTGACAGCCCAACAATCCCTGCAACTGCTGCCTGCACACAACAACTACATTGACCAGAGACTCATTTAAGTGTGATGCAGTTCATGGAGATGAGGAGCATATTTCTTGTTGAAATATATACAGTAATAATACTAAGCCAGAATATCAGCCAGTGCAGCTATATTTCTATATCACTTTGAGCAACTACCCAAGACGTGTCATATATCCTGAAAGCCAACTGCCCACATACCATATAAGGCAGAATTTCGTAAGCTTAACCAAGTTAAAGTCAAAATTTAAAGTGTCACTTGCGAGATTCGAACTCTCGACTTCGGAGACACAATGCATCAGACAGTCTGGTTGACACCCACTACCACTACCACTCTACCAAGATACCGTTATTATAAGTCAAGCACAACATCAATATATACCACTGTATCTAGCTCTCGAGTAATAAAAAAAAAGAAACTGAATTAAAGCTGTTTATTTAACCGGGGCGTATTTATATTTTCTAAATACGGCCAGTTGCCCGATCTGTCAGTCCAGCACATGTTCGCATGCACAAGCCAGGCAGGAGGGCAGAGGCTGATGGTATGGGGCGGGGGTGCATAGGAGCTAGCCCTGGGAGGGATGTGGAGTGTCGCAATATCATGGTTCCCCAGCTGGAGCTCCACTGGGCGACACTCACGCCTCTCAATGGGTGTGTTGTTCCTCCATGGCTAGGTCGCCAGAGGCATGGGCAGGGGGGCAGGTAGGCATGTGCACGTGGGTATCCAAGAGTGGGGGAGTTGTTCCCAGGGACTGGCTCTGCTCCTCATCCCCGGGACTCTCCCCAAGCACTAGCTCCTGTTCCATCGCATGCCTGCAATGGCAGGCAGCTGCGAATGCAGGAGCAAGCTGGGGATGGGGAGGAGAGGCAGGCATGGCGTTCGAGGGGAGCTGAATGGCTGGTTGACTGGGTGACAGTGCAGATGCGAGGTCGCAGGCTGGGCTTGGGGAAGCCGGGCACACCACCCTCATGGCAGAGCAGGGGCGTCCTATGCGCACACTCATTGAATGATGTGGCTGGGCGCAGAAAGCTGCGGAAACCCCAGTACCGTGCAGTACTCCACCGGCGTGCTCATCCTCAGGCACCCAGCCAGCCAGCCAGCCAGATGACATGGCATAGCGGGGCCACTCTGCAGGAGGGCTAGGGCTGAGGCTCGGCATTGCAGCTGCAGTGGCAGCATTGCAGCTAGGTGGGGCAGCCCTGCAGATCAGTGTGGCAGTGTTGCAGTGGGGCATGGCGGTGTTGGGGTGTGTCCAGTGTGCGTATGGCATTGGGGCAAGGGGGGGTATGGATGGCGCTTGCTGGGGGATGGTGGCCACGTCATCAGCTTCTTGTGCTGGATGGGTTGGTGCTGTTACATACCTCGCAGGCATCCCGCTGCTCGGGTCTCCTGGCATCCCTCGACAGCCCTCCCTCCTCTAAACAGTTGTTCCTGTTGCTGAAAAGCCATCTCACATCCCTTTGCAGGGGAGGAGGGCCCGTCGTAGTGCTGGTATGAGCACAGGATGTCGTGGTTGAGAAAAGGACTGTAGAATAAAATAGATCGGTTAGAAACATCCAAAACACTCAAAAACAACTGAAAACAACTGAAATACTTACTATTGAGCTTTGAAGGCCTGTTGGGGCAATGCACGAGGCAGGGCAGACAGCGACATGGCAGGGAAGATGAGGTTTGAGTGACGTGCATCGCTCAAACCAAAAGTCAGGTGATGCCGAATGCGTTTCCATGGCTCATCCTCGTCAAAATCGACGACGACGGAGGCTCTCCCCTGTAGATCGATATATTCCGGTACCAATATATGCATCAGGATACACAGGGGGGTCTGGGTCATGTGACCAGAGGTAACATGCTGAACACATGCTAATAAAATATAGTATTTATCTGCCAAATTACATGCTGGACATATTGGAAAGAAAAATGCAATATATGATCAGCATGCCACTCATGGCCACATGCTAGGCATATTGTAAACACATTGTGAATGGAAACATTATGTGGATGACAAATACATATTGGCCACATGTGAGACAAAGACACAATATGAGTGGCTCAATACTTCTTTATCTGATTAGAATGTGCCTAGTAGGCAAATTAGAAATTACATCCATTATTTGACCTTTATAATCTTATTGGATGCATGGTAGACACATGCAAAGGCATATTGTATAATAGATCTCCTATGTGATCTTGATATGCCCACTGGGCACATTGAAAACAAATTGTGAATATATTCAAAGTTAGATTGCAATATAGCCACACAATATATCTTGAGCAAAGTTTGGGCACATTGTTAATAGATTCAGAGTATACAATGCAGCTCTAAAGTAAAGGCTAGGTACATTTTGAACACATTGAAAATGTGCCCATAATATGCATGGTGGATACATTGTAAACATATTGGAAATATATAGATTATTTGACTGTAATAGAATCAGCTCATACATATGGAACACATGGTGGTACAATTTGTCATATGCATTTACATATGTCTATCATGTAGCCAATGAGGTTATAGAGGTCAAATAATATATGTAATTTCCAATTTGCCCACTAGGCATATTCTAATCACATAAAGAATTATTGAGCCACTCATATTTTGTCTTTGTCTCACATGTGGCCAATGTGTGTTTGTCATCCACATGATGTTCTCATTTAGAATGTGTTTACAATGTGCCCAGCATGTGAGCATGAGGGGCATGCTAATTATATATTGTATTTTTCTTTCTAATGTGCCTACTATGTAATTTGGCAGATAAATTCTATATTTTATTAGCATGTGTTCAGCATGTTATCCCTGGTCACATAACTAGACCCCCCTGTGATATGTTATAGAATATATAAGTGTACCCCTGAAGCTCTCCGGGTGTTTATATATTCAGTAATCGTAAAGACATGCTGAGATTGTTTGATTTCATACAGAAATGCACCCGATCTCGAATGTATTTCGAGTCCTACAAGAGATCCACGTTAGATAAAAGTAATCGGACACTTGTAGCATGTTAGCAGAGTATATTGAATGAAAAGGACACAAAAAGTTCGAAGCATCCCTGCCCCAAGCATATGATACGGTAGTACGAGCACTTAAATCTCAAGTCACTGGTGTCCACCTGATGCAAATATGACCCATTTCAACGTATTTCTGGCCTCCCT
>JABCKG010007790.1:5407-18256 GCA_018851835.1 Hypsizygus ulmarius | reverse complement strand
TTCGTTGAACATTTGTACGTTTTTACCCAGTTTTCGCCGCCTTTTGGACAATTGAACATCCCCGGTTTCCCGTCGTGGAAGTTCAAGTTGCCACTTCAATGGCTCAGTTTGCATCTATTTGGGACGTGGTCGTTTGGCAAACATGTACCCCTTCCCACCCAATTCGAATTGCAACGGCTGCACGTCATTTTCTGCATCAATTCCCATGGACCTGCCGTCGTCTTCCTTCCTAGTTCCACTCACTTTTCTAAATCACTTGACGCCGTCCCCACAAAATGAACGCACAATTCAAGATTTGGATACCGGTTGCTCACGAGCCCAACCACGTACAATGAAATCTTGGGGCGCTCTTTCGGACGACTTTGAAACAGATATGAATGAGGACCTCGTAGGAGGTGCCGTGATAGGTTCGCAGGATGGAACTTTGTTTCTCTTTAGTCGGCCGCGTCGAACTCTCCCTGGTTCTCGGCGTCCAGAAAGTCCACCCTCGCGGCCAACAAGTCCGTTACGCCTCGGTCGTGATTCTCGGGCACCTTCTCGATCGTCTACGCTCTCAGGGCCAACTTCGCCTCCCCCATTCAACGTGAACCCACGATCGCGCATAGTCTCTGGAATAACTGTCGAACAGGTGGAGGCGCCCAAGAATTATGTAGACTTTGAGGATGAGCCAGGCAAGTTAAAGGGAATGCTGAAAGGCCGGGCACCCAGGGAGAATAAGGAACGTTCGAATGGGCCTGGCACTGAAGTTCATAAAGGCGCTGCTCGTGAGAAGTCTCCAACACCTCCACTTCTGGGTCTCCCTGGGATCAAAGGCAAAGATATCCCGAAATCTTTACTCTCTGCCACTTATTCGCCGTCATTTACTGACAAATCATCGATAATGTCACCTCATGACCTTGCATTCTCTGAAACGGCTCACGATCTGGGTCTATGGTGCCACATCGTGCCGCCCAGGTCTGGGCCGGGGAGGGCTGTTACCAGTGTTCGTCTGCTCAAAGACAATCAATTTCTTGCTGTGTTACAAGAGATAGGGTTAGCCATGCTTATCTCGGCTTGTCACTCTATTGAAAATGAAACAGGGATCTTTCTATCTACTCATTGCAAGATGGCAGTTGCTTGGAAATTACTCGGGAGGAAGACGTAGTCCTTCAACCTCCAAATGGTATCAGAAGCAGAGATATATCTCGTAGCCTATGGCTGTGGAGTCATTTGGAAGTTTATTGCGTTGGAGAGGTGCGCGAGGCATCTTTTTAAGTGCGGCATGTTTGACACCTACATATCTCAACCCTAGTCTACAATACTACTTGCATCTGCTGTAATTGATCCGAATTCACCATCATCCCCCACTTTGGACCTCGACGATAACGGCGCGTTGGAAAAATCTCAGCTGGCTCTATTCGAATTTCATACAAACGATCATCTTGCGCCTCTTGAAGTAAACCTTATCAAGGTCGGTCAGTGGTTCTTCGACGGCACAGCTCATGGTGTCGGTTTGCACCAGGAGTTAGACAGTACGTTGTGACATTTCACATCGAACGCGCATTCTTCTAACGCCCCACAAGGCACGACTGTTTTCTTCCACATCACAACAGAAGGCCGTTTCGTGATAAGAAGCCTACAACTCCTACCTCGTGTTCCACCGCAAATGGAGACTCCACCAGACAACCACCACCCCAACCATTCTTCAAGACCTCTACCAAACCCGTTCAAAGCACTGAAGCCGCAGCCTGTTGAGCGCACTCAAGGAAACACCAAGCAACCTGGGCGTGTGGCACTCGATGACGCACGAGACCTTGGAGAATTACTTGGCAGTGGTTCACCGTCTGGTTTCCGAGCCCGTACCGTGGGCGGAAAGATGCGCGGGATTGCATGGACAAAACAAGAATTATCGGTGAGTGCAGAACAAGTGGGTTTGGATGTTTCCTTGTTATTGACACTATGGATCAGGCCTTTGAGTACCATCAAGGGCACCTTCGCGTGCTGTACATTGATTTCATCTTTGAAATCGAGGACATACAATGGACTGACGATTCGTCGTACACAATCTTGTTCGCGGTAGGGCTTGTCCACAGCTCCTCAGCAGCATTCGCTAACTGATACAAAGGACCGTGCTGAGCGCTACGTCATCAAGTTTGTTGATCCTAATAATGAGGACGTTGATACCAATGCATCAAATGGCTCAGTTATTGCGAAGTAAGTAGAGCTTGGTTCCTGCCCCAGCTATAGACTGACCCAAGGATTTTTCTTTAGGTCAGAGCTTCTGGAAACGATCTTGCTTGGCCAACGTGACATAGCTGATATACGATCTGCATCGCGAATCCTGGCCACCTCTATCTCGAAAGATGGAAGTCGGACCATTCGTGCTTTTGAGTTCAGCGGTGCCAAAACTTCCCGGACTCTGTGGCAAGCGACACCCGCCCGCGTACTCTCAAAAACCCTCGAAGTAACCTCCTTGCTTCCCCTTGGATTGGATTTCATAATTGAAGGATATGGTTTGTTCTCTCCATACTGTCAGATACTTCCGATATCTCAAACCTTTCTTATAGCTGATGGACGGCTTCATCAATCATCATTGATCGAAATGATAGAGAAAACAGAGAAGTCCCTGCCATCGGGCAATACATCGGAGCTTGCCCTGAACGGTTATTTGAGTAGTCTACATGTTGTGCAAAATGCGCGCACAAAAGAAAGATATATTGTCGGTGGAGCAGACGATGGTTCCGTCGCAATCTGGACGGTGGAGTAATTATTTTTGACCATTCATGCTGAAAACAGTCAGCTTATGTGTCCTATAACAGTCACCTCAAGCTTGTGGCGCAATGGACGATATTCACAAGCCCTCTAGCTAGCGTCATACAAATTCAGAATTCTCAGAAAGGGCCATTGAGTGGATGTGTCCTGTGTGTTTCGGTAGACGGGACCGTTGCCGTCATTGTTGTCGATGGGTTTCAATTGTATGTGGCGCTTTGTCCCATTTTGATGTTAGTGCTGACAGAACGAAGCATGTATCTCATCCCAGGCGCAGCTGCACCGTTATTGAAAGTGTTCCTGAAAGGAAACAATTTACTGCTCGTGTATGCTGATCGTCGTGCTCGGCAGTGGGATGTTCAAACGCTGGAGTTTCTTAGATCCATGACACCAGAAAAACTTTATGAAGAAGAAGGCTGGGTTGACTTGTGAGTGGCTTTCTCAACCGACATACTTTTATTGACATGTATCTGCAGATGCTTTGGTCAGTGTACCTGTGCTCCAGATTCCGCTCTTAAGACGGTTCCAGGATGGTCCGCTAGTCCCGACGTTGGTTGGTAGATAGACCTTGATAAACAGGCATCCACTCACCCCTTTGTTTTCTCACAAAGCATCAACTCTTATCCTCGACTTGGAACGATTTACTGCGGAGTCTATCACAGTGGCCAAATCTATTAGCACCAATCGAGATCAGACCCGTGCGATTCTGCTGACTCTCGAAAGACTGCGCTACATTCTATCCACGCTCCTTACGCCTGGTCTAAATGACGATATAGACAATATATGTTCTGCCAGACTTGGCATTCCTCTGTCACGGGCGTCCTCTGGTTTAGTCAGGTAAGTCAGGTTTAGTCGCCACGGGCTGGCGTTCGCTCACTTGCATTGTAAGCCGTGGAACCGTCACTCTGTATCAGATGAACAATCCACAGGACCCATGGTGCTTGTCGGGTGACATGTCTGCTGCTCGCGCTCTTTCGATCGGGGTGATTCTTGGTGCTCTCAGTCTCTTCGAAGGTTCGAACCCTGGTCCAGTCTCGGCCCTGTTCGCTAACTGCCATTGCAGAGTTTATGGAAGGCGCGAATACCGTCATGATTTTCTATGCAACATCATTGGCATCTTCTGTTGGCCCTTGGTATCATCCTCCGAGCCTTGTATATCTTGCTCGTCGGTGGTTCGACGGTTCCAGTGTGTTGCATTTAAACGCTCTTATAACATTTTACTAACCATCACCACGTTAGACGAAGTGCGAAAGGCAGCTCGTGTACTATTTGATTACTCCGTTGCCTGTCTGTCCGATGAGGAATCAAATGCAATTGCTGAACATTGGCAACACCATTGTGCGTTGCGATTCTCAATTTTTTATCAATAAGGGTTCACTCATAGCTTGTAGTGCCCTGCCTACAACCCACCGCGGACCGGCAATCGATGCATGCTGCGCTTGCGTTGTTTATCTGCGGATATCTTGCTTGTGAAAAGCACAGCATGCTCTCAGTCAGGTAGGACAAAGGACGCAATTGTACTAATCGCTAAGGCTGACTCCTTCTAGCGCCCTCACTGACATCTCCAAATCTGTCGCCCTGTATCTCCACGACGAACAATCCCTCCACCGCGTTCTCGCCATAGACCTCTGCTCACGAGGCTTCCATATCTGGCAGCACTACATCGACGCCATGGATATCCTGCGTGCGCTCTTTACTTTGGCGACCAGCCACCGCAAGGAGACGATTAATATTCAGAATGTCGGCGCTCAAGCCAGAGTTGCAGTCCTGCAGATCGCGTCAACGAATACGACGCTGTTCATGACGACGCTAGGGTTGGATATTTTGACACCGTCGACCCTTGAGCACAGGAAGGCAGTTCTACAAATTGTGGCTTTTCTTATAAGAAAGGTCCGTGGTCATCAAAAGGCTGCCTCTTTCTGATTGTTGATATAATATTGTATAGCGTCCGCTAGTTCTTGAGCCGAGCATACCGAAGTTGATGGAGGCGGTTGTGAAATCCCTAGACCCTAACGCAACGACGCATCGTGAAGCCGTGCTTGACACGGCTACTGAAATCATTGGCTACGTTGTCAAAACGTAGGTTGAGTCTTACGCATCCCCATGTCACCTCAATTAAGTCTTTAAAAGGTTCCCCGCTGTCGACTTCCACATGGCCACGCAGCGCCTCGCCGTAGGCTCTAAAGATGGTGCGGTCGTGATGTACGACGTCAAAACTGCGACGCGGCTGTACGTCCTCGAGGGGCACAAGAAGCCCATCTCTGCATGCAGCTTTTCGCCCGACGGGCGACGGCTGCTGACGCTCTCGCTCGAGGAGAGCGTGGTGCTGGTGTGGAAAGTAGGAAGCAGCTTCACCAGCTTCTTCAATCCAGGCGCACCGCCGAGGCAAGGACACGGGGGGCATGGAGAACCTTTTAAGAAGATCGGGTTCAACGTTGGGGACGAAGGTACGTTTTGCTTTGATAGGGCTCCGGGAATTGGACTAACAAATGGTATTTGTGTAGCTAATATGAGTGTCCAGGGTGTTATGGATTGGGTCAAATTTGAGTGGGTTGGTGATCGGAGTGTTAAGCTAAAGATTCGAGATAATATCTTGACGTTCAGTACTTGATCTAATATAATAGACATTCCGATTTCAAGGCATAAGAAACCATTTGCATTTTCAAGACCGAGCAGAGAGAGCATCAAGTAGAAGAGGAAGCAATACAGAACTAGTATCTGCTGGGGAAGACGTAACCGGCGATTCCCTCCACGGTATACCCATTCTGGGCTGCACTATTCGCTCGTCGACGTGGCATAGACGTGATCCGTGCCTTTCGCACTGTACGGCCTGTACAGAGATACGCTCCCGCATGACGCCAATACCGGCATTAACGCTGGATCACCAAGAAATAATACCTGCCAGTCATGCCACCATCTATTCCTCTGTATAGTTCCCCGCTAACACGGGTCATCTGTTCCAAGGTCGGGATTTCCTTCGAAGCGAAACCGGAATGATACTGGTTTGGCCCCACATCGCTGCGCTTTCCCTTCCAAGGCTCAAGCCGAAGCATGGAAGACAATTTGTCCATTTTCCCTGTCCCTCTCCTAGCCTGTGATGAGTTCAAGGCAGGAGTTATGGAATATCGATTCCCGACCCACCCCACAAATGTCTTGACTACCGTGGAATATGTATCGTCCCCGGGTCGGAACCAGGGCCCCCACGAGCATAAAAGGCGTCGCATTTTCAGGCGAGGTCCTCAGTTCATTTATCTCACCAACTTCAAGCCAACAAAGGCACTCTCACCAAATATTCACTCAGCATGAAATCCGCAATTTCCCTCGTCTCTGCCCTTCTTTCCATCGGACTTGCATCTGCCGCGACCCTCCCGGCCGAGCTCGAGGTTTGTCTATTCTTTATCTCAGCCCATCCCACACACTAACCAACATTGTGGAACTTTTAGTCGCACGGCGAATTTCCCTTGTCCTCCAGCCCCCTGTGCAGCACACCATCTCTGCCGCTCCTTCGCGCCTACAGCCCACAAGCCATTGACCACTTCTACACCAACAACAACGGCGAGCTGCGCAACGCGGTCCAGAAACTTGGGTATATAGCCGAAGGCACCACAGGCTTCATCTTCTCCACCAAGCAGCCCCAGACCACGCCACTCTTCCGTCTCTACAGCAGTTCTGCTACAGATCACTTCTATACGACTAATGAGATCGAGAAGAACAACGCGATTAGGAGCCTTGGATACACAAACGAGGGTACCATTGGGTTCGTCTATACGACGGCGATTTGTTGGAGCGTGCCCCTGTACAGGCTGTACAGTGCGCAGGGCACGGATCACTTCTACACTACGTCGGCGAGCGAGAGAGATAGTGCTGCGAGGAACGGGTATTCAATTGAAGGTATCACAGGCTATGTCGTTACGACTCAGTTATAGGAACGTGTTTCCTGTTTCATGTCTTGAGAAACTTATCTACATTGCAATTGCAATGCTTTCACTAGGACTATTTAGTTTTTGATGAATTTAATATTTCATGTAAAGCTTCAAGTCATCGCTTGGTCATCGCTGTTCTCACTGGTGCGCTGTTCATTGGCTGTTCAGGATTTTCTTTGTCCCAGAAAATACGGCAGTCAGGGTCTTCAAATTTTCTATGTGGAAATTTCAAAGTCGTTGAAGTCAGACCTTATGCATACACGCTCCAAGTCACTTTGACAAGACTGGTCGCGTCTCAAGACTCAGACTCACATCGACGCGTCGCGCTCGGTCACGTGTCAAACTCAAGTTGTTTATGAGTCTGACCGACGACCGTCACGGTTCGGAGTCTGGACTGACAAGGCTCCCTCTCTTCATCGCTGCCATCATGCCGCGCCGTTCTACGCGCATAACCACGAAACCCCCCGCATCTCCATTTCTCACTGGCGATGAGAATACTGAGCCGTTGTCACCACCTGTCAAGCGTCGGAAGAAGAACCCAAATCTTGTCCAGTTTCGCGGCAGCACCAACGCCAATGCACAGTCTGAGACCAAGAAAAAGCAGATTCGCGGAAAGCGAGGGAGGCTTGAGCAGCTCACAGAAATGCCCCTGGATGTGCTGTTCGAGGTGCGTATATGGCAATAGTTGTCATGGTGCGTACTGAATTACTGTATCGTGCCACTAGATTTTTGGGCATCTCGACCCAGACGATCTTCTTCATCTTGTTCGGACTTCGAAGGCTCTTCGCTATACTCTCATGTCACGCTCTGCAGCCTCTGTATGGAAGGCAGCTCGTGCGCACCTTAATAGCCTGCCGAAGTGTCCCAATATTTTAAGCGAACCGCAGTATGCAAGCCTGCTCTTTGATTCGTACTGCCACGTTTGTACTGTCTCTGTCCATTGGCATATTACTTACTCGGAAACACAGAATTGTTGTGAATCGCAGGCCCACATGATAATCTGGACCATACAGAAACGCTACTGCAAGAAATGCATCCCGATAGTTAGGTGAAGTGGCTGCCTCGCGGGAGGTGCCTGCCCCAAGAATCCCATCTTGTCTAACCTACCTTCATTACAGTTTTGCCAAGTCAGAGTATCACCAGTATAAATTCACAATTCCTCTGAACATTGTTACGCATTTTGTAGCCAGCGCTCGTAAGTTCTTTCCATTTTGAATCCAGCTCGCACCCCCCATGTATAACCCACTGTAGCTCGTACTTTGGTCTCCGCAAGATATTGCTTGTCGAATGCTCGACGATTAGAGGCAGAGATGAAAACCGCTGATGATTGCGACATGCAAAAATGGCTTAAATCAAAGAGGGTGCAGTGTTCGTTGCGAATGAAGGTGGGTTGATGCGTTTTGATATTTCATTTCAAATGACCCACACTTTGCTCAGTTTGCCATTCGAGGCGAGCGTTGGGTCGAAAGCAGAACATCGGAAAGGTCAATCGAACTCGATAATGCTCGTGGAAGACGTTTTAAAGCATATGTGAGGAAACATTCATCAGCCCTCGACTCTTATTGAAGTTATAATTCCACCAGAACCATAGAGAAACTAATAGAATTAGGTGTGTTTCTCGACCTCTCAATCTCTCGACCTTCATTAATATTCAACATATTTCTGAATAGGATGGGCAGAAGATGTTGCATATTTGGAGCGAACTGGCACATTATCTGCTCACAAGTTGGTTCGTCAACCCAAGGATCTTACCGAACGAAGTGAGTATGTGCTTGCAAAATGAAGTCATCCCATCCATCTCACTAGTAGGGACAGTTTGGAACAATATCAAGGAACCCCTCATCCAATTTATGGAGCAGAAGAAAGTTGAACGTTTAAAAGAGACGCGCAGGAGAACAATTAAAATGCGTGGCATCGTCTTGTCTGAAGTCATCAATGAATTCGCCTCACACCAGCACAATCATTTTTCTTTACCGAGCCTTGGTGACGTGGCCAGCTGGGCGGAATTCCGAGCCATCATTGAAGAGACTCCCATGGATCAGGTGGTCACTGCCGCTCATTTCACTGCAGTCATGACTGATTTCCTCGACCTCGCCAAAAATTGGTTTGACGCAAAAGATGCAGAGCTCGTCGATATAATGAGCCAGGAGCCTGAAATCGGATCTAGTGCCTCCAGGGAAATGCTTGCGCTAGCTACAACGTTCTTCCGATGCGAATATGTACCGCCAATCTGGACTATCCCCGCGTTCTTGAGCACCAATGTGTATTGGTCCCATTAGCCGATCAAGAGGAGCCAGATTCGTATTTCACGTATCTTAAAAGCGAACCGTGGAACTATCACAAAGACCACATTTCTTTTGACTCGGCTGCCTACAAACTGGCACGGAAACTTTTGGTCGGCAGTGGGCTCGACCCCGACAACCAGTGTTTCCCACATGCACGGGAAGGGAAGGAGCCACGCTTTGAATGCTTGCGCTGTTCCTCTCCGGCGGTTGGACGAGTGGTGATGAGGTGGCCGATGGCGGTTTGTCGTGGTTTGCATGATCAGACAGCAGATAGAGCGTATTGACCTTTCGCCACAGGTATATCATGCTTTACGCATCTGTCGTCATAGAAAGAAGGTGTCGATGCGTCTTTTAAAGCCCACGCCAGATGAGGCGCTGCTCATGGAGATGCTGGAAGATGCATCCAGAAACCATGAATCAGGTCACCTCGACCATGACACTAAGTATGTCTGCGACGTGTGCTACCGTACAGTGCCTTACTGGAAAATTATCCCGCATTTATATAATTAGTAAGTCGATTTTTGCGACGTGCTTGTGACCTATGAGATTTAACACACATTTCAAAGTCACCTCGACGAAACCCCAGCAGATTTCGACGAGGACGAATATCTCCTCGGGTTTGATGACTCCGACTTTCACCTGCATATCGATGCACCGATGTCGTTTTATATGCCTGTTTACGTTAATCTGGACAATCCTGTTGAAGGATTCGAGGCCGCTTATAATTACTCGCGTGACGATGATATCCCACAACGATTCGCGCTCGCCTTCGAAGCCGCACGACCATCACGCAACCAACAGGTTTCAACATCGATGGAGGTGGTTCCGCAGACGGCGCATTAATCATAAACAATAAAACTTACTCGATCACTTCATAGATGGTGTTTGAAAAATATGATATTTGACCCTGCCAGAGGTGTTTATTCGTCGTCCGTGCTTCTGTATATTACAAGATGAATTCTGTATTTGCTGATTGTCTGAACGTGTTCAATGCGTGTTGTTGCTACCTAGTACTTAAGTATTGCGGAAGGCTGTAGAAGGTCGTGTCGTGAAATGTGGAGCATTCCTTTGAAGTCCCATCCTGTCACGGTGAAAGCGCCTGATTCGGTTCTTGGTTTCAACGCTCCGCGGGATGGCATTTGTGGATCATTTTCTCGGAGCTTTGAATGCTTTCATTTTAACAAGAGAAGGATGCGTTTACGATGCCTTGGAAGATAATACAAGATATCAAGTTAAATGCCCAGATATGTAGTTCTAAGACCTGCTCGTGAAGGCACATCCAAGCGATACCCTCAGTGGAATACCTGTTCCCAGCCGCGCTGTCCCTCTCGCTCTCGACGTGGCGTAGAATTGATCCATGCGCTGTGGTGTAAACGAACCCAGCGGCGCCCTCAGCGTCCACGTGTCCACCGCTCTGAATCGCGTTACTTTTTCACCCAACTTAATCTTGTAGAAGTGGTTCGTAATAGAACTACTGTAGAGACAGAAGAGTGGGGAAGTGTGAGTTTCATATTGAGTGAGAGTTTTGTTGCATGTCGCTGTCGTTCTGTATTTTCGGTCAGGTTTTATGTGAGATGCAGACGGACTGGTTATGTAGCATTTATTTCCCCGTGATTCTGATGGGTTGGGAAAGCGTTTCCCAAAATGTCGTCAGCATGTGGATCGTCGTCTAGATACTACACAGTCAATGCCGCCTTCGTCCCGTCCACACAGACAGTGAACGTTCGTCGTTGGGGGGCAGAGAGTATTCAGGAGCAGCGCTGTCGCACCCGGATACAAAAAATAAGGCAATGGAATTTGGCGATGTGGAGGTAGGCATTGTATTGAACGACGGCATCGAGGCGTTGGTAGGATGGTGTCTCAATGGCAGGGGCGGTCGAAGTAAGGACTCAGGGACCGGCGTCGGCTCAGACAGAGCATGAAGTATCCCACTTGGGCGTAGGTTGGCTAGAAAGATGGGACGGAAGAGGCGAAGAAGAGGATGGGCAGCGAGATGTGGATAGAGACCGTAGAGTACCCCCCGCATGCGCACTACCCATACTTTCAACTTTGGGGCATTGACGGTAGACGTGCGGGAAACATGATGGTTAAGATGAGGTTCCATTGAAGTCGCGTACTCACTGGCTTAAAGCAAGTTAGAGCATTGAATAATGAATATATTGGTGGATGATCCCCATCAAGCATCGAGTTGCGGCTGCTGGATCATGGATGTCGCGACGCTCGTCGCAGCCTGCAGGTGATGATCGATGATCGATGAAGACTCGGTGCTCGGCAATCGCCGGGCACTCTTCATCACATACTCTCAAGCACGATATTGTCGTCGTAATTGCTGTTATTTTCGATTGGTATCTCATCATCAATCGACACCAGCGCTCCTCTCGTTGACAATGACTCTGAAATAGTCTGTGCTTGCTGCCTGGGTCTTCTCCTTTTCGCACTGCTAAAACGTTTTAGTCCTCCTTGAGGAGCACCACCAGATTAGCAATTGGCTCCTAAACTCGTAGACGACTCACTGCTCTGCAATTCAACTGGAATGACGCTGCTGTTACTTCTGTTTCATACCCCAGAAATCTATACATAGCTTGGAACGCCTTCTCAGACATCCTTTGTGGATGATGTGTTCCCGACCCACTTGGACGACTGTTTTCAGTGAACCCCTTTGCTATGCCCGAATGACATAAAAGGCATCGGATTTGCATACTCCAATATCAGCAATCTCATCCCACCAGCTGAAACCAAACACCTCACTCCCACAAGACAGTCACCTCACCATGAAAGTCACTATCTCCCTCGTCTCTGCCCTCCTTTCCATCGGCCTTGTGTCCGCAGCTTCCATTCCAGCCGATCTCGAGGTTTGTCTAGCTTTTTTCTAACGTTAGTCTGAACCAAAGGCTGATGAACTTCATTAGTCTCGTGGCGGTGGCGGCGGCGGTAGACGTCCCCCATGCGGCCCCCGCTACCAAGCAATTTCCCTCTTCCGCGCTTTTGACGCGCAAGCCATCGACCACTTCTACACCACCAATAGAGGGGAATTGCGCAACTCAGCGCTCACCGCGGAAGGCACCGCAGCGTATATCTTCCCCTACCAGCAACAGCAAACCACTCCCCTCTACCGTTTGTACAACCGTGGGAACACGGATCACTTCTACACGACCGACGTGCAGGAGCGAAACAATGCGGTTGGGAGGCTGGGATACAGGTACGAGGGAGTGGCGGGATATGTGTACACCGAGGCGGTGTGTGGGAGTGTGCCCTTGTACAGGCTGTATAGTGCTCGGGGCACGGATCATTTTTATACGACGTCGACGAACGAGAGGGATAGTGCGGCTAGGAATGGGTATGTGGTTGAGGGCTTTGCAGGATTTGTGTTCAATGGTCTGTATTGAATGGTCCATGGTCATGGTTTGTGTCCAGGGTTTATTATTCTAGTCATTTGTGATATAGTAATTTGTCTTTTCTCAGTTGGTTTCTATCCATCTATTGAAGTTGATCTATCTATACGGAATTTTATCTTGTTCTTCTTTGACGTAATTATTCCGGCCAACTTGATATCATAAATTTACAAATGCCATTGTGCAGGAAGATGAAAAAGTTCACGGCTCGTTGTTTCTGCCATGAGAACGATTGTGCCTTCCACGGTGAAATGATCTGCGTGCCCAATTATCCCGTTCATGAGATCACGATAGTAAGCTTGTTTATTTGGCATACAATTAAAAACGGATTAGAGCCCTGACTTCTAAGCCCTACGGTTTTGAGGAAGGCGTGCTGAGATACATTTATAACATTCAAGCTAGGCAATACAAGAAACGTTACCCAAGTAACGCTGAAGGAACTGACAGCGTTGTGCCTGATATAACATGCTCAGTCCAACGAAGGTATGGCACACGCAACAC